>PVJO010025039.1:0-23372 GCA_004026905.1 Hystrix cristata | reverse complement strand
TTTATTTGTTTTGGTGGTGCTGGGGTTTGAACCCAGAACCTTTGCACTGAACTACATCCCCTTTTAATTTTTTGAGACAGCCCTTTTTAATTTTTTATTTTGAGACAGCACTTTGCTGAGTTCTCCAGGTGGATTTGAACTTGGGGTCCTCTTGCTTCAGCCTTCCAGAGTGCTGGGATTATAGGCATGGACCACTGTATTCACTTGTGAATTTTATTTTAGTTTTTCATTTGCAAAGATTTCAAACTCCAGTGACTAAGTGTGAGGGGTTCTGGTTTGTTTTCCATTTAGAATTATTTGCTCATACATTTGCACAGTGAGTGGTGCCCTTCTATGGTTTCCTGTGCGTTCTATTTGAATTGGGTGGAGCCAGGAAGAGGTGGCAGATCTCCCAGCCTGTGCTGGGGACTCACATACCCAGGCTGAGTTTTGAAGGGTGGCTGTGCAGGTCTGAGGTGGCCGTGTGTATCTGCAGCTGAAGCGAGCACCTGAGGTGGCAGTGTAATGGGGCTGTTCCTTTGATATTTGTATCCAAATATGAGCTTATGGTAACTCCCAGGCAGCCTGGGAAGTTGCTGGCTGTTGTCAGTGGGCATTGGAGGAGTGTGATCCCTCCAGTGGGCAGGCCACATGGCAGGAAAGTGTAGACTGTGGGGGTCAGGGAGGCTGTGTTCTGTTCCGAGCTCCTAGAAGTTTCCTTTGCCCATCTGTGGAAGAAGTTAGATCAGAGGAAACGAAAGTTCATGCCCACCAAGGGCTGTGGCTCTTTGGACTAGACACATCCAGTAAGATGCATGCACCTCGTAGACTTTCACATCTTGCTTTACACCAAACACCACTTTACCTTTTTGAGTTAGTTCCTCATGGCCACAGACAAGTAGGGAATCGGATGTCAACCCATACTTGCTTCAGGATGTTCATAACATGGAAATCTAGTGGATTACCAATAAAATATTAGGTTTGTGTTCCAAGAATCAAATCTTTTTCTTTTGAAAATTATGCAGTGTAGGTGCCAATCTGGATGTCTAGTTCTGTGCAATATAGGACCCAGTCTGGATGTCTAGTTTTATTATAGTAATAAGTCAGCACAAAGAGTAGTCTAATAACCTTAAACCATCTAAGAAAACAATCCCACTAAGAAGGAATTGCCAAAGTTTTGCATGACTAATTCAGTCTTTGAAATAAAAACAGCTACCAGATATTTTCTTGTCTGTGGAAGATCGATGTTGACTTTGTAAACCATTGAATTTAAGACTGTTCTTCCTTAAAACAAAGGAAGCATTTTGGTTTTTAAATTAAAAAAATTTTTTTTTTGAGTTAGGGAATTAGCTCTGAAAAGATTACAAGTTCATCATGAAGAAAAGTTAGTTTGATATTTTTTTTTTGAGGGTCATTGGAGGACTTGGGAAAGAGAACATTAAGCCAATTGTGATATCACTGTGTTGCTGTAGATTGTAAAAACAGCAGAGAGTACACCTTAGTCCGGACTCTACTGCACAAGTGAAATCACATTTTAAATTTTGCTGGGCTAACTTTGACACTGACATTGTTACTGTGTTCTGATTTTTTTTTTGCCAAATAGGAAAATGTACCAAACCCAGCTGTCAGTGATAGTGTCATCAGGAGCCTACCCTAATGCCAGATTTACTGTTTTATTTAATTCTCATGTTACGAGAAAGCCATATTATTTGTATTTTGCTAACAAGAAAATCGAGATCCAAAGGGAGTAAAGAACTCGACTACATTGCCGAGCTGGTGAGACCCAGCGTTAGAAGTTCACCCCACCCTTGCTTTCACCTGCAGAGAATCCCGTTGAGCCCCCGTGCAGGGAGCGCACCCACAGAATTCTCTTGTGTTTGCCAAGGAAACATCTCCCAGAAGCTTCGAAGCCCCCACACCCATTTTCTCACCAGATTAAAATTTGTTTGTTCATGTTTAAAACCTTAAGACATTGGATCAGTTCTACTTCAAAGAGTTTTCTTCGTTTCACCTTCTTTTTCTGACTAGAGGGCAAACACATTCATAGGACTCCATTTTCTGGGTTTTCTTTTTCAGATGTATAAAGTGATTCCGGAATGATTTGAAACACCTCTACCTTACTTCTGCTGTGGTCTCCTTCTCTTGGGGCGATAGCCATGCTTTCCCATACCTCCAAAGTGGAGGACATTCTGTTTCTCTAAACAAATGAAGGACATACGTGCATTGCTGTTTTGGGGGAAGGAGTCGCTACTAAGTGGGGAAATAAATCCTTTTCCTTACCTTTGCTTTCCATTGTTCTGGTTAGTGTTTTCGTGGCAAATGGGTCGATGAGATCCTTTCCAAGTTTCTCTTCAAATATTTAGTTTTGATCAGCATTACTTAAAAAAAAAAACTTTTTAGTTAAAAGATTTGGCAGAAAAATCAGAAAAAATAGATTCCCAAGGGGGAAGCTTTACAGGCACCCCCAGCTGAGTTCCAGAAGAGAGGACCCGTGGAGTTCCGCACGGCCCTAAATTTCATGGCACCACTTCCTGCCTCATTCTGTGCAAATTTTCCCATACATATATCATTTTTTTTAACCAAAGGTTAGCATACCATGTCCACTGGATTTTATTTTAAAAACTGCTTTTAAAACAACCACAACAACAAAAAATAGTTTGTGAGCATCTATCTGTTGGTATATTTATATCCATATTTACATGTATCCATACTAATGCTATAAAATATTCCCCATAGATTCCCATGTTTACTTAAACAATTCCCTCATATTATCCAAAACTGTTCATAAGGCAAACAAGGATATTTCTGTTTTCTTTCAATCAAAGCTCCTGTTCCTTAGGAAGAGCATATAAAATATTCATTTGTTCTTTTATCAAACATTCATCATCTGCTCTGTACCAGACATCATGCCTTGAGCTTAAAGCACAAAGACTTTCTCTGTACCCTTGATGAGCCCATAATCTTGCTCAGAAGATAAAGATCATGTGTAGAAAATTAATAATTACCATAGGAGACACTGGAAATAATGTTGTTGTACAGACCATTGATAAGCAAAAATATACACAGAAAAAAATCTGTTAGGCAGTAATCACTTATTTTGAAAAATTAGAAGAAGTTCCTATGTGTCTATTGTTATGAGGTCCGATAAAATGGGAAAGAAACTGAGCAACTCAGCGGGCCCTTCTGTGTAGATGGGGAAGCGAGCAGAGCCGGCCCACAGCGTGGAGGGCCCGCTCCTCCCGGTTACCACTTAGCTTGTTTGATGTGCTCTCAAGAGCATGGGGGAGGACCTGGTGCTGGAACTCGGGGTCCATGGGGCCCCGTCCCGTGGGCTCACCCGATGTGTTACACGCTTCTCGGTGCAGCGGGTCCTCAGGGGCGCAATGTCGAAGCTGCTGACCTCTAACAGTGCTCTGAATTCCCATCCCTTCTTCTCTCCTGCTTGCTTTCCTTTCTGTGGTGGCCATGACGCCGTTAGGTTGATGTAGAGAGCAATGTTGACATCCTTGATTGTCCTCTGACTGTAAGTCACCCACGTTCCCTGTGTCAGACTGAGTAGAGGCCCTGCTGTCCCATTCTGCGCCTGTCCACCCTGCCTGTCTGTCCCTTCGTAGTTCCCTGCCCTATGTTCTTGGTTCTCCTGGCTTTCTACAAATTTATTTGAACGCTGGTAGAATTCATGGTTGTTTTTTTTAATTGTAGCTTAGTTTCTTCTCTATTCAGTAAAAGTAGCAACATCAAAAAATACCGTAACGACCTGTGAGTGTCGTCCTGAATCTCAGCAGTATTTTACTTTCTGACATTGTGTACCACGGCTATGCTAGACTATTTAATTTTCCCTTAGTAGCTATTTGTCAATGTTTATAAAAAAAAAGTTTGTGAATCATTTCATTTAATCACCCCCAAGTCCTCTATTCCGGTTAGGAAATGGCAAAGCACAAAGCGCAGTCTGCAGAAATGAGCCCAGTGTGAACTCCAGAGTGTAACATCTGCCCAGATGTTTGTCCTTTGCTAAAACTCTCTCTGCTGTCCTGCAGGCCCAGGATATGTGCGACTCACTCTGGTTTTTCGCAGATTGAGCTGAACTGGTCTTTGAAGTCTTAGATCTTTAAAGTGATGGCTCTTAATATTGGAATATGCTTTCAGTAGTCATGTGTTGCCTAGAAAAAGCTTTTTGCACGTAGATGGTCTAATAAAAGACAATGACGCTTTCTAATGGACAACCATTGCTTCATTTGGAATGTTTGATTGTTAATGACTACTCACCTTTTTCTAAAAGAAGAAATTATTAAAAAAAAAAAAAAACAGAAGTTTACAGGTGCCAGATCCCTCTTTCCCCCTGTTTCCTGTTTTTTTGGACCTGGATCTTGTCATCTAAATGGAACTTCCAGACTATAGTTTGAATACTCCTGCCTGTCGGAGTTCATAGTTTCCTAAGAAATACTGCTGATGTACAGTGACGAAGCACACCCAGGATGCAGTCATTCTTGGCCATGATGAAATTTGTGTCTTGCTAACCCCAGCCTTGGTGTGGGTGTGTTTCTCTTCCGCAGGAGATGGCAAATATTTTGGCGCAGAAGCAGCTCCGTTCCATCATCTTAACAGTGAGTACCTGAACCCCGGGACCGCTGTTTGGGGGGCATGTCCTGGGGCCGTCACCTCTGTCCTCTTGTGGCTTCAGGTTGTGGTTTGCTCTGTGATTCGATGTTGTGCTTAAGTGATAGGATCTACTGAGGAGGAAAAGGTGGGGTCTGGGGTTTGGAATGAACCTGGCTTTCCTGCAGGAGTTGCCTGGTAGGGTTGGAGGGAGGACTCTCGCTTTTGGTCAAGGGCACTGGGCCTCAGTTTATTACACTCTTAGCAGCCCCAGCCTGGAAGGGAATCCAGGTTCTAAGACTGAAAAAAATCCACCAGCAGGAGCATTTACTGTTCTTAATGAGGATGCTAGCTGGGAAAGTTAGCTGTCTAAGAGAAGTCTTGAAAGTCTAGCCATCATCTTTCCAGCCCTCCTGCCAGAGTGGGGAAAGAAAGATGTGCATGGGGGCTTCTCATCCAGAGTGACCTTAAAACTTGGTGAAAAAGAAGCCGTAAATGTCACATTGCAAGTGTTCAGAGGTGACCTTCACCAGGGAAGAAAAAGAAACCGGTCTGCTGCTTACGGAGGGAGGGAGGAAGGACAGAAGGGTGGATGGGCGGAAGGAAGGAAGGAAAGACTGATTTCTGGTAATGTGATTCCAAAGAAGACTTCAGGTTTAAAACACACACACATACACACACACACACACGTTTAAAATGTAAGGTTTGTTACTCAGGTATGGTGAAGCCGGCAAATCAAGAGATCATGGCCACTGAAAATAAAGGAAAACTTGTTTCTTACAACTCCCGAGGGAGGGGACGCCATGCCATGGTGGCCACACGAGGAGCCAGAGGGGAAATGAGGGCACTACGGTTTTCCAGGGAAGGGACTCTTGGGGCCCAGCAAGCTGCCCGAGCAGGCTTAGGACTGGCCGGTTTGAATAATGGCAGTGGGTACTGGGTTGTGGGGTACGTCCGGTGTCTGGTACACAGCTCTGGGTGACTGAGGAGGGCATGGTGGCCTGAACCCTAGCCGTTTGCTTATGAAGGAAGTCACTTGTCATCTCCAGAAACCGCCTGGGCCTGAGAGGGACGGTCTCGTCAGGATCAGCAAGGCCCCCCACATCTACACATCAGCAACACTATGTGGCACACACACATACCCTCTTTCACTCTCTCTGTCATGCAAGGAAAGGATTGAAAATGAAAATCTTTATGAGAGCAAAGGAATGAAGTATTCCAGAACCCAAGGCCAGTTTGTGATCCAGTTTGATTTTAAACCTCCCGGCTGTCAAGGATAAAGAGAAACACAAGTGCGATTTCCCCTGTTGGAGAAAAAGATGCGCCCCAGTCATTTGCAAATGTGAAATGTAGCCACCACCCCCCAACCGAAATCTGAAATGTGTGTGGGTAGAACATCCTGATAGGGTCTACATCAAATCATGTTTTTGTAGAATGTGCAGAAGGATGCATAATAGATCATTCTTTCTGTTGGTTCTCAGCTAGAGTAGCAGCTGCAGTATCAAAGCGTCCTCCAGGGAAGGGCTGGAGGCTGGAAGATGAAGGGTTAGAAGGGGTGAATTAAGGGAGTCTTACCTCGCTCTCGATACTACCTTGTGTGGCAGTCGAGGGCAGAGTGTCATAGACACGAGTGGCTGGAGTGACAGTACCCATTCTGTCTCAAAGATTGCTTTGCTTTGATGGTATTGCTTTTGTGAGACTTGGATGGCTAAAAGTTCACAATTGATCCTCTCTGGCAAACAACCCAGGATGCAGATGCTTTTGGAGTATTAATAAAATAGATGCCTGTGCACTTTGGATACTAAGCCTGTATTACAAGTTCACATTCTTTGTGAGAGCGGAGGGGATGGGGTTTGATTTCCTCCACATCTCACTGTCTGGCTGCTTCCCCAGCAGCAACTTGGGTTCAGCTACTTTATGATACCACTTGCCCCTTCCTTCTCTTCCTTATTCTTTCCCCATCCCTCCTTCCTTAATCAGTGCTTTGAGCAGGTGTCTGCCTGGTCAGGAGACCTCCAGGAGCTGCCTGGGGGCCCAGGCTTCCTCTAGTCCCGGCTGTAAGATAAACTTTTCCATGCTGGGGGCTGTAGCATTCACGGAAGGATCACTTAGAATAAGAAAGTGCCTGGAGAACGCCCTTTCCAGATAGCAAGACCTGGCTGGACCTAGCACTTTAGAAATCATAGATTTGAACAGTGTCACCACTTTGGTTGGTACAACCACAGTGTCTTCCAAGAAGTTGTACATTGGGCCGGAATGTTGAACAGGCGGTAGCTACGCCCTCCGTGTTGCAGCCCAGCTGCGGCAGGGGCAGAGGCCCGGGTGCCCAGCCTCCAGCCAGTCCCAGTACCGTGGGAAAGGCCACTGTATTCTTTACTTAATGGTAGCAGCGAGGAACCGGCACACTGACATTTGCTCGCTGGACTGGGATGAGTGAGCCTTGTGGAGGTCTCACGGTGAGCTTGCTGTGCAGCACAGCAGTATTTGCTTCTGCACCCAAAACGTTCCCATTTTGAAGTGGGGTCACCCGGCATACGCCCCGTTTGGAATGACGGCAGAGCTGCTCATGATCTGTGTGCAGCGTGGGTCCCTCCGTGCACCCATCAGTGTCTTCCAAAAGCTCTCGAGATGGCGCTTCTGCTCTTCAGCTGCCTTCTGCCTTCGCTCCCCCCGTCCACAGTAGGTCTGTCCCTGGATTCTGGCTCAGAATCGTTAACCTCACTGCTCCTGGCACGCTGAGGAAAGCCCCCAGGTGGCGCGTGCCTGGGCTTTTCTTCCAGCCTCCACCTGAGTCCCTCCGCGTGAGGGACGCTGGGGTTCTGCTCGGCATCCCGTGAGGGTCGCCATTGTCGCCTGTTTTGCCTTCTGTTCCTCATTCGTGGTTTTAAGTGACGCTGTGACCCGTTTCCCCAGCACGTCATCCGGGCGCAGCGGGCCATCAACAACGAGATGGCACATCAGCTCTACGTGCTGCAGGTGCTCACCTTCAACCTCCTGGAAGACAGGATGATGACCAGGATGGACCCACAGGACCAGGTGCGTGCTCCTGGGGCACCGTGACGATGTGGCGGGGACTCTGAGGACATCAGCCAGTCTTGAGTTTTTGATGATTTGATAACTGTGCTGGGTCATCTCAAAACTTAGGGGTTTTAAAATTGAGGTGAATCTAGGAGCAGAGAATAAACTGGGTAAATCGTACCACGTGTACATGTTCTTCTTCGTCGGATAGGATGCCTCGGTGGCGCATGGCCACAGGCCTTGGCTCTCAACTGCAGTCCCTCCCACGGTGGTGACTTTGGGGTCAGGCTCCTGGCCCTGGGGGCGCAGGGGTGGCCTTGCATGGTGTTGACTTGCAGGTGGGCAGTGCATTCATTTCCATTCTCCAGCAGTCCATGCCAAGGGCGGTCTCCCTGTTGAACCTGATTTCTGGCCTGTCATTTTTGTTGTTTGGTTATTTGCTGTAACTCCCTGCTGGGTCTCTGGTAGCTGTGCGCAAAAGGTTGTATCTCCATCCAGAAGGTTTAGGGCGGGGGGTCTTTGCTGTGTGAGGGCAGAGCAAGAGGAAACAGCTGGGGACGCTGCCTCTGCTGTAGCACATTTTCAGCTTAAACAGAGCTGCAGCTTTGGAAAGGAAAAGACTCATTACTGGCACGTGAGGGCCTGATCTGTTGCAGATGTGGACGGCAGATGTGGCGTGTGCGACTGTGGCAACGCTTCATTCATGGTGCGAGGCCATGCGAGCAAGGATGGCGGAGAGGCCTGCGAGGCCAGGGACTGTACCCCACGTTTTGGGCAAGGCCAAGTGTGGTCACCCGGGGAGACTAGACTGTCACCTTATTGCTTCCGCTGAAAAGAGCATCTTGATACAGAGCACCCGTCCTTGTTTGTGAACTCATCCTTTTTTCAAATTAACAATTTGATTGTGGTCACATATACCTCATGTAAAATTTACCAATTTTAACGTACAGTTCACTAGCATTGAGTCCTTCCACGTTGTTGTGAAAAACACGACCACCATCCATCTCTGTAAATCTTTTCTCATCTTGCAAAAGTGAATTTCCGGCCGATCATGGTGGCACATGCTTAGAATCCCAGCACTCTGGGAGGCTAAGGCAGGAAGAGTGGAAGTTCAAGCCCAGCTCAGCGAGGCACCTTAGTGACTTACCAAGACCTCGTCTCAAAATTAAAAATAATAATAATAGAAGAAGAAACAAGTGGGGGATGTAGCCGAGTGCAAGGCTCTGGGTTCCATCCCCAGGACAGCAAATAAACACACCTAAATTTCAGTGTCCATTAACAGTAACTCCCCATGTGCCCCCTGCCCTCAGCATTCTGCTTTCTGTTTCCATGAATCTGACTTCTCTAGGATGCTCGCGAGAGTGCAGTAAGACAGTATTTGTCGTCTGCGTCTAACTTACTTCACTCCCGTAATACCTCAGAGCCTCAGCTGTGCGGTAACACGGGTCAGAACTCGGCTCCTTTCTGAGGTTGAGTAATAATACCCCACCGCCTATCTGCAGCACATGTTGTTTATCCGTTCATCTGTGAATGGACACTTGGGCGCTTTCCACCTTGCACTCTTTGTTTTATTTTTATCCCATCTTAGTTGCATGAAGTCATTCCCTAGTGGAGAACGGGATCCCTTGAAATGTGAACGCTGCTCCGGAACCCTGTGCACCTCCCAGATTCTCCGACCTAGCCTTGGTTCCTGGGGCTCTCTCTCATCTGGAATTGCCCCGGCACTTGATTTTAGCACTGCAGATCACTTAACTGCCAGGGAAATGAGGAATAAGCCACTCTGGTTGGCAGCAGGGAGAGCGGCAGGAAGAAGAGAAGTCTGCATTCTAACCCTTTTATCTGTTTGTCTTTGGCTGGAGTGCAGTGATTCATTAGACCCCGGGGAAGAGGGAGACTGTCACATTGCACAATGAAACCAGCTTTCTTTCTCTCTTTCCCCCACCTGACTCCTTCAGGCTCAAAGGGACATCATCTTTGAACTTCGAAGAATTGCTTTTGATGCGGAGTCCGAACCCAATAACAGCAGCGGCAGCATGGAGAAGCGCAAGTCCATGTACACCCGGGATTATAAGAAACTTGGCTTCATCGTAAGTAAGCCGACTCCGGGGTGCTGGCCCCTTCCACCCTCCCAGGCACTGACCTCGGCCGCGTCGAGCATGTGGTCCTCTTGCGCTTTAAAGAATAGTTTCCGCATGTCCAGATGTTTAGCTGGTTTAAACAGGATCACATGAAAATCTTTTCTGGCTGCAGTGCAGTGGAAGAACTTGCACAAGTGTGACTAATGCGGCCTTTGTTTATTCAGTTCTGATGAAGTGTAACTGAGAGTGGTTAGCCCAGAATACATTTACCCTTCAGTGAGCAGCTGCACAAGGTACTTCAAGTCCTGAGTTAGACGGACGCTCTCAACTCTGGGGTGGCCTTATAATTGGGCTGGTGATCTGCTGAGTTCATATCAGAAACAAGCTTAAAGTCTCCTAGAATTTAATCATGATGAGACTTTGTTTTCTTGACCACTTTCTTTCTACGAATGCTAGTAAGTTGTCTCCTAGAGTTTTTGTTTGTTTGTTTGTTTGCAAATCAGAATACGACTTGTTCTGAATATAATCCAGCGTTTCTACTCAAGTTCTGTTCTTGCCTTTATCTCCACCTGTGACCTTCAGCAGACCTCGGACTTTGCAGATATAAAATTGAGTTTCTATTTTATGCTTCACCATAAATGACATAAATAAGGCTTGGTTTCAGTGATTAGAAGTCACTAGATATTATTTTGTAATTTTAAATACTCTTTCTTGGAAAGCAGTATAGCTATATGTAAAAATACATGTATACATTGTTTTATAATTTCATATACTTTTTCTTGGAGAACAGCATAAATTGTATACACAGAGATGCATTCATGTGTCTATATAAATGTCGATATTTGCATTCAGTTTGACAGTACTGGTATGGTGCTTTACGTGTTATTTTGGAAGGTTTGTCTGTCTTGGGAATTTTCCTTGAAATACCCATTTTCTTTGAAACTTTTCCTTGAAAATGTTTCCACATCAGTGACTAGGTATTGTTTCTCATTGCTGAGACTTCATTATTTGGAAGTCCCGAGCTTTATTTAACCACACCCTTTTCCTGGATGAGTCAATGTTTTGAAACTATTAATAAGTCTATAAGTAAGGTCTCTGCAGCTTGGCATTTATGCACATCTATGACTACATTATTAGGATTATTTGTAGAACTATAATTTCTATGGTTGATATTTCAAGGCTATTGATATTGCCAAATTACTGTCTATAAACACTTGGTAGTTTTCCCTTGAGCTAACATTGGGTCAAACTGAATCCTTTTTAAAAACCTCTTTTAAAAAATTCGAAGTTACTGTTTTTTAAAGCATTAGCCTCAATATGTCTTTTCTAATAAGAATACTTGTTAACAATGTACTTAGCCTTGTAGCTTGCTTTGAAAAGGTGAGCCGACCTCATTTTATACTGTGCCACCCCATATTTTAACCTTGACATTCCATTTGATCTTTTAGTCTAATTGAAGTTTTAAAACTTTTGGCAGAAAGTACCATGAGCGATGGATCAAGTGAGAATTGAATGTCTTTCCCTGGCATGTCCTTGGTCAAGGCCTCGCGCCCCGCTCACCTGAGACACTGCCCAGGGACAGAGAGGATGGGACAGACTCCTCTCCACCTAACCCTCTCAGGTTTCTGTTGTGTGCTGCACACACGTTGCACAGTCACCCAGTCCCTTACCCTGGCGCCGGAGCAGAATTGCCAGGGGAGAGCTTAGAGCATGTGCATTTCAGAAATGCTCCTCGTAGAGTCCACGACACTGTCCGGGGGCAGAGCCTGGCCCTCGGGTCCCCCGTGTTAATGCGTTGTCACCTTCCTGGCCGAAGGCCAGTGCCTGGATTTCTTTTGAACAATGTACAAAATGCAGACCCGGCGCTCCCTTTGAACTCTGCCTCCAGCCTTCCCTGTGTCTCTGCCCCACTCGTGGTGGCTTTCGGTGGGGACTTCTGGGTCTCGGCACACGTGGAGAGGCAGAGAGGGGAGAGGCTGGAAAGTGACACCCGTAGGAGCTGGGCTGGTCCGGGCCCTGGGTCCCTGTCCACGTTACGCTGAATGAAGCTCTTTATTTTCAGGCTCTTTTCTTAGGAAAATCACCAGCGTATTCCGTGAGCCAAGATCTGAGTCATTTTCCTCAGTGTAGCTCCATCTGTCGTAACATCACCGTGAATTCCTTCCACGCCGTAGACTCTGGGCACCTTTCTCTGTCTTTATTTTCTACTTCTGGTTACCGCAGTTTCACGAGTACCGTATGAAGAATCGTGCAGATTTTCTTTCCCCAATAGTCAGTTCTGTGTGTTTTTAAAGCCTTTAAATGTCTGAGCCCCTGCTGCCCTCCACAAAACCTGGAAAATTATTTTAGGAAGAGCAAGGACCTCGCACAGAGAAGAACCAAAAGGCAACATTGGTTTCCTTTATTTTTCCGTGGTTCTTTTTCGGTTTTCAGTTTTAAAGAATTTCCTTGGCTGCTCCTCCTGGGTCCCAGTGTTACATCAGCGACTCGAGAAGTTGGAAAGACTGTCCAGTAACGACTTCTATTCTGGAAAGGAGCGAAGGACTTGGGCGCGCTGCTCTTTGGCCTGGCAGAAATCACAGGCCTGGGTCGGCGACTCACGGGGCCGCCGCGCCACCTAGAGACCATTCGCGGAAACACCGCAAGCCGGCCACGTAGCCAAATGGCAGGCGCTCTGTCTAGAACGTTGTAGGCGGACCGGGTGGGATTCTGCAGCTGCTTCCAGGGGAAAGATCATCTTGCCCGTTAGACTCCTTACTGAACTGGAAAGAGCACTTTGAGGTTTGGGTAATCTTCTGGATCCCTGTGAAAGAAAGTTCATTTCGCAAGATGAATTTCTCATTCTGCCCGTCCTAAAGAGGCAAAGCGCAGGAGGCACTCAATGACAAGTCTCTGGGGTCCAGAGGCTGGATTTTAATTTGTTCTCCTAACTCCCAGCCTTTGACCAGGGGTCAGTCATTTAACTCGCGTGGTCCTCGTTTTCCCACCAGACTGGGCAGTGGCTTTTCTGTTTCAGCCTTACCCAGGGCACTGCAAGGCCGTGTGCCAGGGACCAGCATGGTGCCTGGTGCCAGAGCGTGCCGGGCGCTGGGAGGCCCCTTCCGTCCGGGCGGGGAGCATGTGCCATGGAAATCAGAGGCGGGTGTGAGAGACTTTCCAAGCAGGAGAGGCCGCTGCTCCAACAAGGCAAGAGGAACAATTGGTAAAGGTCGGTAAACCGCGACACCTTTACCGGACGGTTGGGTCTCAGGTTGCTGCTCGGCACCGCATCCCAACCCAGCAGATTTTTCTGGTAAGAAAATTCCAGAAGCTCAATGTGCACTGGCTAACTGGCGCTCATACGTTGGTCACGGGTGGCACCTGCTTTTAGAATAAAGCAGCTTCACCTCGGAAGACCTTCCGTGCTGATTTCCTAGTTTGAGGAGGGCTGAGCTTCGTCGGCCTGTGGGAGGAGGGCGGCTGGCCTGGAAGACAGCGTCCTTGGGATTGCTGAGGAGGACTGCCCGTGCCCGGAGGAGTTGGAGGCTGCCTTCCCAGCCCGGTTAGGATTTGTCACTGTCTGGATCTTAAATCTACAGCTTCGCTATTTGTGAATTTTACCTCATTCAGTCCATTGGACAAGCATTAAAAGCATCTGTCTTGATTCAGAAGCTAAAATTGGACAAGGCCACCTTTTCCTCTACTTCCTTTAACTTGATGAAGGACAAAATACAATTATATTTTCTTTCTGTTTCAAAAGATACTCTTTCTGATCCATGTAATTGGCTTTAACCTAAAATATTTCATCAACATTTCCTTTAGCCTGTTCAGATTCTTCTTGAAAAAGTGTCTAAGATGTGAAGGTGGAAAAGCTGATAGGTAATGGGAAAATATTATTTCCCAACGAAGATTCGTGTTTGTTCAAATTTTTAAGAGGATGCCAGGCATGGTGGTGCACGCCTGTGATCCCAGCGCTCGGGAGGCTGAGGCAGGAGAATCGCTGCGAGTTCGAGGCCAGACTGGGCTGCATAGTGAGTTCAAGGCCAGCCCGCACTACATAGCGAGACCCTGTCTCCAAAAAAAAAAAAAAAAAGAAAAAAGAGGATTTGTACCTTATCATGTGACGGAAGACAGTTGTGCACAGTTACACAAGCATAATTATACGTAATTGTTGTCATCCTAATATACCCTTCACCAAAAACAGACAGCAAGAAACGAGGTGAAGTGTAAATTTATGTCTCCTTCCTTCAGCTCCATCTTGACTCTGTACTGCAGAAAGAAGGATCTTTGTCCAAATGCTGCCCGCTTCCCAGTCCTTGAGAGAGTGCGGCTTTGGGCTTAACCCTGAGCTCCAGATTCTAGTTGTCCCCTCGATTTCCCATTTTCCTCTCCATTTTCTTACCTTTGAAATGAAAGGTGAGACTCACGTCCATGCGTAGGTTGCGCAGATGAAGCGTTCTGATGCTTAGGAATTGCTCGGAGCGGTGCCTGGCACCAGTCTGGCTGCTGCCGTTGTGATGTAATGAAGACTGTTACTGCTGTCCTGGGAAAAGCAGCTGGTGCCGTGACACTGTGATAAGTGGTGAAAGGGGAATGCGGGACTGTAGGTTGTCCCAGGAGGTGGGTGGGATTGCATGGCGCAGAGTGGCCGCGCCGCAGGCAGGGGTGGGGAGTGAGAGAGGGAGAAGCGGAGGTAGAGTCAGCTTGGGGAGTGAAGGAAAGACGATAGAGGATTTTAAACTTAAAAGGGTTTGAAATACACAGTCCTCATAAGCATGCGCTCCTCGTTATTACATTCCATTTATAAATCCCCCTTTGCACCAAAATTCACTTCTAAGCCCCAAATTGAATTCGAGGTGCCTCGTGGTCATTCTCAATCTGCTGCATGGTGGAGTTGCTCAACTCACGCATCCCCAGCCGAAGTAGAACAAAGCAGCAAGATGGTCTTCGCCTTTTTGTTTAAGCTCTGGAACTGCAAACAAGCACCCTTCTCACCTGTGCACGTCTCTCCCATCTAACGTCACTGTTTAAGGTGGCGATGTGTCTCCATGCTGACTCAGATTCCGCATGAGGCTGTCATGTTCCGATAAGCTCCATCCGGGCGAGGTGAAGCCCTGCGGGCTGCACGTTGAATGCAGTGAATCATGGATGTATATTAAATAAGGCGTCTTTAAATATAGATGCACTTAGAACAAGGTTATGACTATTGCCTGGCTGACCTAAATTTGGTGACACAAGGCTTGTGGAAGCTCAATGCTGCGTTGCCTGGGGGGGCAAAGGGAATTCAGGAGTCGTGGGTTTAGGGCTTGCGGTGGTGCCGTAGAACATAACTCCTGCTGGAGAATCTCCTGTGCTTGGAAGTCCCCCAGGAGCTCGGGGCGGGAGGAAGACACCGGTAGAGGAGCAGCCCTAAGGGAGCTGTGTGGTTAGGTGGGCAAGAGGAAGCCTGCTTCTGAATGCCCGGCCTTCATGCCCTCATGTGAGGGCAGTTAAAGGATTTCTGCAGACCACTCGGCCTTGCACAGATAGTGGCAATTTGTGGGAAGAGCATTATAGCTCAATGGGAGTTCATTCCTTTATTTCAAAGCCAGAAAAATACCTTAAAACTGCTGCTAGACTAAAATTTGATGTTCTTGAAATTTGGTACATTTTCACTAAAATTGTTCTAAGTAGAAAACTCAGTCTCTAGTGAACTTGTTTTGTATTTTAGCTCCATTTTTGAGAGATGTTGTCGAAAGGTTTGGTCACAGGCAATGTGATTCAGTCCCTTGGAGAGCAAGGAGAGAGTCAATGAGAATCTAGAACACACTTGTGGGAATGGAGAAATTGAATAGTTACATTTATCTGATTTTTGTGATATTTGCTGCTCCCTACCCAGCATCTCTGCATAAAGCAGGCTTTTGTAAATTGAATCTTTTCCCCCTTGTGAATGATTTGAGATAGCGTTACTAACCAAGCAGTTTGCTTTTCACTAAGTTACAGAAACACACCATAAACGATAGGTTTTAAAAGCACAAGGATTTTAAGCTCTCGTTTACTGAAGTGGCATTCCCTTGAGCTGTGTGGAATTCAGGCTGCCCCTGGCGGCTCCTCGGGGAGGCTCTGGCCGGGCCTAGCCAGCACCCCGGCCCGGCAGGTCCTCTCCCCTGAGGGACCCCGCGGACCTTGCCGGAAGGATTACTAGTGACTAAGGCCAAGTCTGGGTCAGGCTGTGTGATCTCAGGCTGACACCGTGCGGGCCTGTTCCTTGGAACCAGCTCCCACATCCCCAGCCTGCTTGATGTTTCCCTCTGATCAGGCACCGTCTCTCCCATCGGAAATGCTGTGGACCCCGAGTCTGCTCGTTTCTAGGCACAGTCAGCATGTGTGGGACACTGCTGAGTGGCCATGAAGACCTTAGTGAAGCGTGAGCCAAAATGGCCACCAGGTGGCGCCAAACCACTGCCCTTGGCTCCCAGCGGCCCGCCTGCACCCTGGCTGGGGTCCTGGTCCACTACAGCCACACTGTAGAGTCTGCAGGATTTGAAGCTGTAGGACTGCGTCAGGCCCCTCAGTGTCCTCAGAGAGTGAGAAAGCCTTTATCAGGTTCCCCGCCGGGACTACAAGCTTCCTAAGAAGCCCAGGTGGCCTGAGGAAGTGGAATTCGCCTGCTGTCCAGGGCGGATGAGCTCTCCTCCCAGGACCCCCATCTCTTGAGCCCCGTTTCCAGTCCCTTCCCTTCTGGCTGTCACGGAAGCCTTGTACGGGCTGCACAACGACCTACAGCTTTTCCTTCCAGGCAGCCAGTTCAGGGGTGCACGGAGTTGCCTGTTTTAATGGCGGGGACCCCTGAGCCTTGTGAGTGACTGTCTCTTTCTCTCACTCCTCTTCCTCATTGCACCAGGTGTCCGGGGACTCTGAAAGCTGTCGTGAGCTGCAGCAGGGCGGCCCAGAGGCCTCCGTGGTTTAGGCAGAACCCTTCAGGCCGTTTCTTTCTGTTCCGATTGGCAGCCAGGCTTCCCGTTGAGGGGAGAGAAGGCCGCTGGTGTCTTGCACTGACCTCTCAGGGCCGGCTCTGTTGGGTCCTTGTGGGACATTTTTGGTCGGATCATGCAGAGCATGGCAGGCACTGTCTTTAGGTTTCCTGTCACATGCAGAGACCATAATCGTTTCAACTGTCTTGAAGTTGTATTGCACAAAAACAATAGCTTTGGAAAGGTCTCCCGTAGAGCCCAAGAAGAGTCCATGTTGGGCTTCATTTCCTGCCCGTGAAGGGCGCACAGGCCATCGCTGGGCGGGCTGCAGCACAAGTGGCTCTTCAGGGTGATGCTCCAGGTTCCTGGTCTTGCCCCGCGTCAGTTATGTGTCATCGGGTCCCCTGGTGATGCGGAGAGACCAGGAGCGCCACTCGCGATACTTGCGGGTCCCGTCTTCGCTGCCCCTGCCGCTGTGGGAAGGAAGCTCCACTCTGGTGCCCCGTGGCACGGAGGGGAAGCTCCCGTGTCCCGTCAGCCGCACCCTTCCGCTTGTTGCAGGTCTGTGTTGTTGCGGCCCTGCCATCTGTGCGGTGATTTGTGCATGTGATGTGTTCTTCCCTCTTCTGTCCCCGCAGGGGTGGGGGACACAGAGAAATGCGGATGGGCAGCAATCTCATTCCGCAGGCTGATGCTCTCTGCAGAGGGAGCGCGTGAAGAATTCTACTTGCACAACGCTTCGGTATTTCTGAAGGAAGTATTTTGAAGGAAAACTTTTTAAAGCAAATGAACTGTGATTCGTCGCCATGACAGCTACTTGAGTTCTGTTCTCGTATTTTTCGTACTGGAGTAATTTTAACTCTGGGGATGGTTGTTGAACATAGAATGAGGAGTCGAGTTTCTGCCAGTCTTGTTCTTCCCAGCTGCTATTTAACATGCATTGTTGGGCTGAGGAGCACCGGTGGCCTATTAAGGCAGATCTGCTTTCTGGCCACGAGGGGGCGCCCCTCACCAAGGAATAAGTGTTGGAACTACAGGCTGGCGGTGCTTTGATAAGGACCAGCTGTATGTACTCGAAAAGGTGGAGTACTTAACCTTCTACATTTTAAAAGGTTCAGACCCCAGATAAAACCTTCCTCCTCCCAATTTTGGCTTAAAATCCACATGATCTTTGTCCTCTTTTAAGCTGTTACAGAAAAAGGCAACTTACTAACAGGGCTGGATTTCACCTCTTAGTATGTCCTCTGAGCCCTTCTTGGCACCTTTTCTCTGCTTGTGGGACTTGGCGGCAAAGGCCGTCCTGCAGCAGGCGGCCAGGTGACGCGCAGGGGCCGAGTGAAGTACGAACAGGCCGGCTTTATCTTTCATGGCCACAGCGACCTCTGGCGCCAGACTCCACGTTCTGCGTCTCAGCTCCGCTGCGCGGTAGCTCTGTGACCTTGACATTTTATCTAACCTTGCACGACTTATCTAATCTTTTAGTGCTGCCTAAGTAAGTTCGGTACAGCACTGCTTCCTATTCAGGCTGGTTAGGGGGATTCATGGGTTCCTAAATGGCAAGTTCTTACAAACCTGCCCGCACCGAGCAATCATCGCAGCTGCCATTTGGATCCAACGGTTGAAACGAATGGAGGTCTGGGTGAGGGGGACGCGGTGTCCTTGTGCCCCAATCAGCTGGATCAGAAAGTAGAAATGTGGGGCTCCAGTACCAAAGCTGGTCCTGCGAGAGGACACATCCTCAGATCCGTGGATCCTAGAGTTTTCTTAAGCGTGCTCAGGAAAGTAATACTCTACATAAGGCCGTCACTAGCTGTGAGTGCCTCTTGTCAAAGATGCCTGCTTTTATGAACGTTTTTGAAAGCAAGCGGGGCTCAAATCCACAGCATCTATTAAATCAAATTTTCTGTCTACGATAGGAAACACTTTTAACTGGATGATTCCATCCATGATACACCCCCCTCCCCCCACCTTGAGACAGTCTTGCTATGTAGTTCAAGCCGGCCTTGAACTCACTTTCAGCGATCCTCCTGCCTCAGTCTCCTGACTGCTGGGATTGCAGGTGTGCATACCACACCCTGCTAACGATAGCTTTTGAGAGTGCCAGTGCCACCAGCTATGTCAGCATCTCTTCAGGACTGGCGGCTACGAGACGCTGGTGCCTGTGATGGGTTGGTGTGAGCCTCGGCACCTCTCTGCTTCGGTTTGGACTCAGTTCCTGGGCTGGTGGCTTTGTCCGGGGAGGAGCACATTAAAAGCACCCCTGAGAACAGCGCTGGGTGCTCCGGAGTGCAGGCAGGAGGCAGAAGGGAATGGTGAGGTCAGAGATCCACAGTGTGGTCGCCGGCTCCCTGCTGGCCTTGAATCCGGCGGCCTTGAACAGCTTCCCGTGAACCTTGCGGGTCTTCTATTTTTGTCCTTCTAGAGACGTTGAGCAGTCACCGTACTTTTTACTTCACTTTCCATTTTTCCAAGCGATCACCGTCGGCCAGAGGTGCCCTTCATAGCTCCGAATGCAGGCGCCGTGACCTTGGAGAAGAGGTGCCGGCGTCCAGACTCGGACATGTGTCTTCATGTCTGTTTCATGTCTGCCAGGAAGTGATCTGTGCGCCGGGAGCCGGCTCTGGGGTGTAGGCTGCTAATTCTGGGGATGGCATTCTGTGTGTGTGGGAACACTGTCAAAACCTTTCCGATGGGAAGGGACAGAGGCAATTTGAGAATCTCTTAGTTATATAAGCAGTGTCCCCGCACGGGCATCTCTGCACATGCCGTGTTCCTCATTCCCAGGAAGAGGGAGCGGTGCGGGGAGTCCACTCTGAGGCTGCGCGGACAGCAGAGTGAAAAGGCCACGGGGCAGGTATTAAGCTCAGCCTTTCTGTTGCTCTTTGCCTTTCTCTGCGTGTTTTGACACCTCTGGGTGGCCGCTGGGGTTCACAGCTTTGCACCAGTCAGAAAGTGACGGCGGCAGCTGCCCCAGAAGCAGTTTGTGCTTTTCAGGAAGGGGTCAGACGGCTCCCTGCGTTGTCTCACTTCCCTTCCACGAGATGGAGGCACAGGGGCTCTGGCTGCTGCTCTAGTGATGAAGAAGATGTAGCTTTCTGTGCCCGCAGGGTGAAAGCCTCTCACCTGGCCAGGGCAGGGACGCGCAGGGAGGCTTCATCTTCGTCTTCAGGGTTGCTTAGCCTGGAAGCTGAGCTTCATCATGGAAGCAAGTGGGGAAGTAGAGGAACGTAGCTTGTCTCCGAGTGGCTTTCTGTGGCCCCGGCTGCTCCGAGGGAATGCAAGGACACACTCCACTCCCTTGGAGAGTCACCGGATGCTGGTTTTGCACGGCCTTGTCCTGGGGTGGTTGGTATTGCCATTACTGAAGCCCGCAGCCTGGCCGCCTGCTCGCTTCTTGCTGGAACATGTGCAGGCCGTTTGCAGACTTAACTCAGCAGGAGGAAGCCACGTCCTTGTGTGGGAGTAGAAAGCAGCATTGCTTCCCGTTTCCCGAGGATGCAGGAAACCCTTCCCAAGTACTCGTGGAAGTGCAGCCCTGATGGCTTTTGGCCCCATTTCTCCCGACTCCAGCTTTCTCTCTATCGCGGCCTGCAGGCTGCACACTCTTGCTACTTAAGGAAAGGTGAAAATGCGAGACGAAGGGCCCAGACTCCTGCAGATCCACGCAGGGAAAACATGGAGCCGTGCTGCCGTCCTCTGCTTGGTGTGCCTCGGCTGCTCTCTCCCTGCTTCCCTTTCATTTGAATTTCATCAATTGCCTTTCTGAGTTTTCTGCCCTGGTCTGCTTCGGCCTCCTGGTCTGGATCCCTTTCTCTTGGAAGACGCCTTCTTCCCTCACTACACTTTGGTCACCTTGCGCAGCCAGGCGGAGTCAGGAGAAAGAAGAGTGCCTTGCTGATCCCCTCTGACTGCCGGCTTCCCTCATCTGTGCAAACCCAGAAATCGGCCTTAATTTTTTTCCTCACTGTTCATGGAGCCTGAAGTTAGCAATTTTGATTTCAGTTTTCTTGGTGCCCCTCTCCCAGCTGTCCCAGCCCTTTTGCCCTTTTCCCAGATGTCCTATTTCAGGGATCTTCCCTCTTTGCTTCCTGCATGTGCCCACTCACAGCTGTTTCCTGTCACCTGTGGGCATCGGGGAGAAGGAGAAGGACTGGAGAAGGGGCCCCAGGAGGAGGGAGGCCCCCATTTAGCTTCACCACAGAGAGAGGGTAGGAGAAGAGCCAGGCCGGTGCCCAGGAGGGGGCTTTGTCACTGCTCTGGGGAGACAGGGCCGGGCATTGGAGGGAGGCCACGGGGCAGGGGCCGTGGACCCCAGCGGTGTGGCCCGAACGGTGGCGACCCGTCATCCTTTGTGGGAGGCTTTGATACCGGGTCAAGCAGAGGAGTAGGGTCATGTTGGAATTTGAACTACACTACGGTATGGAGTCGCTTGTTCACATAACCAGTATTTAGGAGCATTTAAGACATTTAAGGTGTTATCGTCACAAAGACGGATTAGGAGTAGCAAGGTCTTCGTGCAGCTTTCTGTTAGTGGCTCCCCATGACCCTGGACCCCCAGCAGGTTGCCCCTTCTCCTTGAGCTCTCTTCCCTCTTTTGTAGTGCTCAGTTCTGCTCTTACTTCTCGGAGGAGGGTCTCCCAGGGCTCCTTGGTGTCCACATCCTTCCTCTGGTTTTCAGCGCCTGCCACCTTGCGCTGTTGTTAATTATTGCTAACCTGCTTTCCTCCATAGCGATAGGACTTTGTCTACCCGGCACGCCATTGTGTCCCTTGCACCCAGCACTATTTCTAACAGCAGATAAACACAAAGCGAGTGTATGCTGAATGGATGAGTAAATGAATCAACCAGTTGACCAATGGGTCTACCATTCAAGAAAGGAGATGTGTTTATAAACGTGTCTGTGTCTGGAATAATAGGTAGAGATTGTATTTTTATGAGAAAAATACAAGCAGATTAAAAGTACCCTTGATATTCCAAAAAGGAATGTGTTCAAAGAATCCATGAGCTTTTTCTAGTAAAAGGGATAATAAAGATGAACCTCAGGTAGCAATAGTGTTTGGCTATCAGTGAGTTGTGGCCAGAGGGATTTTAGATGGTGGACAAAGAATGAAAATTGGAAAAATAGAAAGTTTCCTTGTTTCTTCTCCTTTGAGCCTGAGTCATGTTAGATTGTGTGCTGGGGAATTTTCATGATATTTGATCACTTTTAAATTACGAAATACTTCCAAATTTTTGTAGCTAAAGCTAATGATTTCCCTTGGGTGGTAGAATAAAGAAGATGATAGGATGTTGGAAGAGGCGGAGGGTGATGCTAGCCAAAACTACCCACTGGGACTCTGGGAATAGAGAGGCAAAAGCAAGTGCAGAGGGAGAATGTATGAAATATTGGGGTTGGTAATGGATTGAATGTGGCTTGCGTAGGAGAGCAAAGGTACTCAGGAAGCTTGGGTTGCTCTTTCTGAGTAGTAGAAGCATAGCTGTGGGAGGGCACCCCCAGCCTTGTATTTTTTAATTTAGGGTCTCACTAAGTTGCCAGGGCTGGGCTGGAACTTGAAGTCCTCCTGGCTCAGTCACCCAGGATGCTGGGATTACAGGCGTGCATCACCACACCCAGCTTTTGGCCTTTGTATATACCCCTTTCATCTTTTTCGTGTGCATCCACAAGGAGACCCAGGACTTCACAGTGGGGTCTTGTGAGAGAACTAGGTTGAACACCCAAGCTGAGCAGAGTGTGTGTGTGCATGTATTTGCATGCGTACCTAAAGCGTGTGCATGTCTGCATGTGTGTGCCCTTCGCCAGCAGCAGAGGAAGTGATGATAAGGGAAAAGTGGAGCTGGGATGGCCTGTGATTTGTTTGTAGGAGTTGGGAAACAAAATTGCTAGTCCTCCTATAAAAAGCCACTGACAGGGTCCTATTTTTAGTGTTTCCTAGTGACTCAACACTGTAAACGTGGCACTGCCTTTATTTTTAGCCCTGGGCATGAATAAGCACGGCACTAGGCTGTGGTTGCCAAGGGTGCTGTCCATCCGTTCCTGCCCGTCAGGGACCCGCCGGGCCGGTACTCAGGGCTCTGCGCCGTGCTCTGAAAAGCCCCAGCAGAGCACGTCCTTTGTGGCCAACGCCTCCTTCACTGCTGTTTATAGAACAGCTTTTATTTTTTCTACTTAGTGTATATATCAGAAAAACTTACCTCTATCTCGGAAGAAAGTCCTCTAAAGTAGCAGCCGGGTCCAAGCCCAGTCAGCCAGGCCTGGGCCGGGTCGTCGTTCCTGGGTGGCTTTGGTCTTCACCCACCTCCCCCCGAGCCTTCCCTCTCTCTCATGGGCTTCACCTCCCTCCGAAGAAACCCAGGACAAGCTTCACGATGCTTGTGGAAATCTGCAGCAGTTCCTACAGTCCCGGGAACCTGGTGGCAGGTCACCGTCTGGTTGAATGAAGTCCCTTCCGAAGTCTGCCTTGGTCACTTGGACATCACCAGGGCACAGTACCCAGCACCCCACAGCCTGAAGGAGGACACGTTTAATTTGGCTCACGGTTTCAGTGCGTGGTTGGCTGGCTCCAAGGCAGAAACAGCATGGTGGAGGGTAGAGCAGAGGGCAGCTACTCGCCTCATGGTGCCCAGGAAGCAGAGAGGAACAAGCTGAGGACAAGAATACTCCTGTCCAGGTCATGCCCCAGTGACCACCCTAACCGGGCCCTACCTCCTCACAGCACATTCAGCTCTGAACCCACAAATGGATGAATCCACTGATGAGCCTAGTACAGCC
>PVJO010025038.1:0-23233 GCA_004026905.1 Hystrix cristata | reverse complement strand
CCTTGAACTCACTGTGTAGCCCAGGCTGGCCTCAAATTTGAACTGATCCTCCTGCCTCAGCCTCCTGTGCTGGGATTACAGGCATGCACCACCACGCCCATCTTCATTCAAAATAATTTTAAATTTAAAATTTTTTCTATGGATGATATATAGGTTGCTTAGAAGTATATTAACTTATAAGTATATATGGGTGATTTTCTAGATAGCCTATTTCATTGTAGCCATAAAAGCAGACTATAAGACTTTTTAAAAGTTTATTGAGACACTTTGTGAACTAGCATATTGTCTGTGCTGGTTTCTTTTCTGTGTGCATTTGAAAAGAATTTAAATTCTGCAGTTATTGTGTAAATCTCTCAGTGTTGTATAGACATTTTATATATATATATATCTTTGTTGTTGTTGTTGTTAACTTTTTGATACAGGGTCGCACTGTAGTTCAGGCTGGCCTCAAACTCAGAGCAGTCCACCTGCCTCAGCCTTCCAAGTGCTGGGATTATAGGTGTGCACCACTACACCCAGCCTACACATCTGTATTTTTTGAGGAGGTCTACATGGTCACTTATGGAAAGGTTAACATTGTTAATAATGATTGTCAGTTATTCATTCCTGTAATCTGCTGTATTTTGTTGTATTTGGAGGCTTTATCTTACTGATACATTATCTGCCTATTTAACATTATGAAATGCCCTTCATGTCTCATACATAGTACTTTGTCATGAAGTCTATTTGTTTGGTACTAACATAGCTATACCAGTTTTATTTTGTTTTTTTCTTTTGAGTCCTGGGGCTTGAACTCAGGGCCTTGTGTTTGCTAAGCAAGTGCTCTACCACTGAGCTAAATCCCCAAGCCCCTGTACCAGTTTTCTCATTCATTTGTTTAAACAATATATTTCTCCATGCTTTTCCTTCTAACCTGTATATTTAAAATGTGTCTTGTAGATATCTTAGCTTGTTGTCTTGCCTTTTCATCCAGGCTGTCAATTTTTGTTTTTAATTGTGGAATCTATTTAGATTTTAAGTACGTGTCAGTATGGTAGTTGAAGACCACTATCTTTGTGTTTGCTCTTTGTTCCTGCTTGGTCCGCAGGATCTTTGCTCCTCGCAGCCCGTCAGCAGCTGCTCCGTGGTTAACTCCCATAGTCCTGTTCTGTGCATGCCGGGGAGCCTTCAGCCGAGGACTTGGACACCCACGTAGACTGCCGGCACTCTTTCTCTTCAGCTCCCTTCCCTGCTGCTTTTCCCTGTATAGTCTGTCTGGTTCACGTGCCGGATTCTTGCTGTATTTTGGTTTGGCTGTAACTTCCTGTATCATAGAAAGAAATCCCCACTTAGAGCATAAAGACACTTGGGGGCTCACCTGAGTTTTTCTTTTCTTAGGGATCACACTAATGCACTGCCTATTGTGCTTAAAAACAGTTACCCCTGGAAAACAGTTTTTTTCCTAGTTACATTTATGTAGTAGTTGATGGGAGAAAAGCTTCTCTCAGTACTAGTTACTGTATCTAGTCGGAAGGTTAATGTCAGAGGACTATTATTTTTTGTCATTTTTTTTAAATTGCATTGTGTCTACAATTTTTATCCTTAAATATGGGTAGTTTGCCAGCTTTGGTTCTTAGATCTCTAGATTTCTTTTTAATTTTTCTTAGAGACCAAGTTAAAGTATCATTTTTTTCTTAGAGACCAAGTTAAAGTATCATCGAGATGCACAGGAATCTTAGATTTCTTCTTTGTAACCTTGACTCCTTTCTCAAATTTTTCTGCTGCATTAAGTATACACTAAACCAGTATAATCCATTGAGATGAGGGAAAACATTAGAATTTCTTTTCAGAAGTTAAGTTCTAAGATAACTGTATAGATTGTCATGGTTATGTGAATAACCATGTCAGACAGCTGCTTTTATACTACAAGGAGTATCCTGAAAGTAGAAATCCAGGCTGCCACAAGCCCAAACAGTAGCTTTATGTGGGTGAGAAAATACCTTCTTGGCATACATAGATAGCACCAGGGTACGAAGGCCTTAGGAAGTTCAATGTGAACTGTGTTTTTACTCCTGTTCACCCCAACTCAGGCCGTCCATTGTACTGTACACCCTATCAAACAGTATACAGATGCCACAAAGGTAATGGCATTCCTGCACTGCAGATCCTGTTATTCCCCCATCCCAAAAATTGCAATGTAACTTACATGTTCTTGATAAATAGGTTTTATGTTTCTAACTATAGTGACTGAAAAGATTGAAGATGATGGTAGTCCATTAGCAGATATCTGGCATAAAAACTAATCTCTCTCTCTCTCTTTTTTTTTTTTTTTACCAAGAACATGTAATGGTACATTGTATACATAATGGTCATAATCAACATGGTTATTTTGTACCAAAAACTAATCTCAGTTCCCAGGGAAGTCCGATCTGGATGTTGTGTACAAAAGCCCTTCAGTTTCAGCACCCTGGAAAGTCTCTAAATTGCAGCGCATAGAAAGTGGTCTTGAATCCCAGTTAATGGGTTAGAGATGCTGTAGTTCCATTTAAGTCTAAGGTCAAGATTGGGTGCTCATGGCCTGGCTCCCCACCAGTTCTGGATAGTACAGAAGAGATCAGAGCTGTTCATTTGATAACCTCCCAGTGTTGTGTAGGTGGGTATATACCTGTCATTCTTGGAACTTGAATATGGAATTTGGTGACAGGGAGATTTTTGTTTTACAGACAGCTGCAACCATTGCTATCCATTTTGTGTTTCATTTAATCAACTGCTTGGAGTTGATTGTGTTGTAATTTTCCACCATCCTTGAGTTATTTCAGTCTTTGAAGTCTCATTTTCAGCTATGATAAAGATCATATGAGCACAATAGCATTAGAGTGGCAGAGCCTGCACTTCACAGGCCCTTATCAGTCTTCCTGCAAGGTTAACAGTAGTGATTATCTAAACAAATCTAAGAAGAGATGGGTCTAAAATTAACAAGACACCTCTGAAATTGATTATCCTTTAGCATGAACTATGCATTAAGACTATTTTGTATCTTAGAGCATTATTGGACAATAGATTGTGATTAGGATGCCATTTAAAATGTGTTTCATCTTGATTTCATACTCTAAAAATGTCTTATGTTTATATGTTGTGTACCAGATATACTAGTACTACAGTGTAGGTGCATAGTATGTGTAATAAATATACATAGACTGTGTGCTTAAATATTTGTGTTTTAAATGACAGAACTATTGGTTGAATTGCTTCAGTGTTTTGTTTTGTGGGTGGGTGCTTGTTAAGTTTTGTTTTGACCTAGTCTTTAAAAGCCTTTTCCAAATTCACTTATTATTATTAGTCTTATTCTTGTTGGTGGTACTGGGGATTGAGCCCAGGGCCTCCTGCAAGTTAGGCAAGTGTTCTACCACTGAACTTCATTTCTCCCCAGGCCCTCATATCCTCATATGAAATTGTAAAACTACCAATCCTCAGAAAACTTGCTTCTGGTTTCCTCTAGCAGTCCGTAAGTGCTCTTGTTACAGTATAACAAATGTGAAAGAAAAATGTCATCTGGAGCGATGAAAAGTCATGACTGTCGGAGGGCCTTTCTGTTACTTTGGCTGTGGATGAAATGCCTTGCCTGACATGCCTTCATTGCATGTATTGGGCATGAAGGGCAGCAGGACGAGAGCCTCGCCTGCAGTGTCTGAGATTGTAGAGTCTGCGTCTTTGTGCTGGGGCATGTTCGCTGATATGTTTCTTCCCATGCTCTGTCTTCTAGACCTTACTTGTTTGCCATGTGACTTAACTTGCTCCCACTAATCTTTGCTCTGGTTTCCCATGCATGTTTGGGGTTAAGTTCTCCTGCTTCTCTGGCCTTTTCTTCTTGAGAGCTTGTTTGGAGGTTCTTGCAGAGGTGCGCAGCTATTATTATGTCCTTGACTGCGGAAACAGTCCTCCTGTGGGTTGATGCTTGCTTGTGGAGCATTGAGGGAGGAAGGCGACCCCTGCCTGGCCGGCCAGATCAGCCAGATGGTCCTCACATCCTGGCCCTTCCTTTTTGGTCTTATTCTTCTGCTCTCTTCTTCCTTGGTGGTTAACAGTGAGAAAATTACCTAGGATAGTGTTATGGCTTGTGTCTAGATGTTCACCCAGAGTCTCATGCAGTCACAGGCGGGGCTTTTTGGAGGTGACTGGATCCAGGGTGTGTGGTGCTGGGATTAAGGCTGCCCCACCTGGGTGTGGGTGCTTCCTGCCCTAAGTGAGTGTGGGTAGCCCGGATAAGATGTAAGGGACAGAAAGATGGCTGCTGCTTGTTGCTTGCTGCTGCTTCACTGCTTTGCTGCCTTCTGCCCGCTGTGAACTATTTCTCCTCTGTGATGCCCTCTGCCATGCCACCCTGCCTTGGAGCTGTCCAACTATGAACTGAGACCTGTACAAACCTAAGCCAAAATAAAACCTTTCCTCCTTTAACTTTGGTTTTGTTTATTGGTTTTGTTTTGTTCTTTTGAAACAGAGTCTTGCTCTGTAATTCAGGCTGGTCTCAAACTCACAGCAGTCCTCCTACCTCAGCCTCTCAAGTGCTGGGATCACAGGTGTGTACCACCACGCCTTATTTCCTTGCTGTAACTTTGGGTGTTGGGTATTTTGTCTCAGCAACGAGAAGGGTAACTAAGACAGATACTGTAATTATGAAGGTTAGTATATTAGGAAGAAGTGAATATTTACTATATTAGGAAGAATCCACAGAAGTGACTGAAAAAAGTTGGTGAAAACCAGGAAAATGTAATATTAGGAAAGCCAAGGAAAGAAGTGTTCAAGGTAGTGTTTTATAATTTCATGCTCTTGCAAGGTCAAGTAACAAAATAGTTTTTTAAAAAGTAAGGTTTATATTATGGTGACTGTGCCAAAACATGTTTTAGTAGAGACATAGAAGGGTAGACCAGCTGGGGGATAGACTTAATGAATATGAGATGAAAAGATGTAGTTCAGAGTTTACTTTTGAAGAGGAAAAAGGGGATAAAGCAATACCTGAGGGGAGAGAAGTAGGGAATTGAGGATTTCTTGTTTTAGAAATCAGAGGAGCTTGAGTACTATTTTCAAAGTGGAAAGATACAGGCAGGTGAATCGCTGAGAATACAGGATAAGAGAGATGTGAGTGTTTGGGGCTTCTGAGAAGGCAGGGAGGAAGTGGTCCCGGGCACCAGCAGGTAGATTGGTGACTTTGGATAGGGAGAGGTAGTGTTTTCTCTGCTGTGAACAGGGGAGAAGGCAAGGAGGTATAAATACAGATGGCTTTTTGGTGCCTTGAAAGTAAACTAAGAATAATATGGCAGAATGTCATCATGTGTTTCCCATTATTCTTAGTGTTGCCTTTGATCACTTGTTTTATGTCTTATTGCTAGGTTTCTGCATTGGTAATGATATGTCAGCCTCTTTTTTAGTTAACAGGTAACCATGTGGAGGATACTTTGGGGTCTGTATGAATATTCTGTTACCAGAAAACTCTGGCTCATATCCATTGAGGAGGATGATGATGATTCTTGCCTTTATCAGTTACTATTCTTGTGTTGCAAAACCATAATCAGATTATCTCAGTCTGGAAAGTAGAAACTGCTTCAGGTTGATGTTTGTGTCATTTGACATGCCTCAATTTTAAAGAACTCTTTCTGGCAAAACAAGAGTTTCTTCATCTTGTACCTTTTCTGTGCCACCCTTGTTTGTTTCTCCTTGGAACTCCAATGTCTTATTTTGATGAAGTCCAGTTTCTCTTTCGTGGATTGTTCTTTTGTGGCATATCTAGGAAATCTTTAGCACATATGTTCCCTGTTTTCTTGGTGAAGTTTCATAGTTTTAAGTTTTGTATTTAGGTCTGATCCATTTTGGATTAATTTTTGTTAATTTCACGTGTAAATATTCACTTTTTCCTGCAGTTATTGGAAAGGCTGTGTTTTCTCCACTGCATTATCTTCATCAAAAATCAACTGTACTATAGATGTTTAGGTTTGTTCCGGAGGTCTTTGATCTGTTCCATCATCCATTTATTTGTTTACTTAGGAGCTGAGGATTAAACCCAGCACCTCGAGCTTGACAGGCAGTTGCTTTGGCCACTGAACCACACCCTCATTCTCTTCATTTACTTTTATTTTGAGACAGTCTCAGCAGGTTGCCCAAGCTGGACTGGAACTTACAACCCTCCTGGCTCAGCCTCTCTAGTAGCTGGGATAAACACACCTGTGCCTCCATGCTGGGCCTGTTTATCTCTAGTTTATGTGTTAAGGCTAAGAGATCTTTCAGTTTTTGGTGGATTTTTGATTGGGGGTGTTGTTTGTTTTAAGAAAAGATCTCACTGTGTAGTCCCAAATACTGTATACTCCCAAGTGCTGGTAATCCCTCCTGCCTCTGCCTCCCAGGTGCTGAGATTACAGGCATGGGTCAGCACACCTGGCTGCCAATTCTTGATTCTAATTGTAGAATTGAATTTAACAACAAGAATAAGGGATGATAGTAGCTATTTGTTAAATGCTGATAGTGTAGCTGTAATACAGTTATTCAAGAGCAGGAGCATAGTTCACAGATTCCTTTTGAAGAAGCTGTTAGACCACCAAGAAAAGGTTTAATAGGCTGGTTGATTGCCTTATGCAAATTAACCAGGACATCAAAGGGTATCTGTACTTTAAATAGTTGCAGGGGATGTGGTTTGGGAATAGTATTTGAAGAAGAAAGGAGCTAATTTCTGTATTACTCATTCTGGGGAACCAGCAGTATGTAAAGAGACAACTAAGGGTATTACGTAGATGAAAACAAAATCCCAACCTTTTTTAGATACAAAAAGAAATGTTTGATATGGCGGAGACAAAGGAAATACACAGTGTGACGATTTACATATTCTCTGTGACTGAATTGAGAGCATATTAGTCCTGTTAGTAAATGGTCATAACAGCTTCAGGGGAGCAGTATGAATTAGAAGCTCACACATACACACACACACACAAGAATTAGCATATTGAGAATTTGAGACCTAAAATCTATCCCAGTTCAAAATGAAGCAACAAAAATGTTACACGGTTATTGAAGACTTAGTAACAGAACCATTAAAAAGGGATTTTTTCATTTTGTTGGGTCTTCACACTGAGCTATGACCCCAGACCTTTCTTAAATTTTTTATTCTGAGACAGAGTCTCACTAGGTTGCCCAGCCTACATTTGGATGCTGAATAAGGGCTATAAAATGGTAGTTTGTCTAGTTCCATTGAGTGCATTTTTCTGTGTGATAAAACTTCCTAATTAGAGTGTGTAGTTATTAAAATAATTGCAGGATAGTTTTGTAATTCTTTCCTTTTATTCCTTTTAGTTGGGTTTTTTGTTTCTTTGTTTTTTGGGTATTTTTGAGACAGGGTCTCCCTGTGTAGTTCAGGCTGGCCTTGAACTCTCTTCATCCTCCTGCCTCAGCCTCTTGAGTGTTGAGATTATGGGTGTGTGCTACCACACCCAGCTTTAATTAGGTTTATAGAGCTAGAGTTGGGGTTATAGTCACCTTTTATGGAAAAGGATTAGTTTATTGAGCATTCTATGATCTAACAGATTGTTTAAAAAGTTGTGCGCATTTTAGAGAGTTTTTATTCCTTTTGCTCTTCAAATTGCCTCAATTTGTTGCAATACTGTTTAACTGTTTCTTTATCTTTTAGTGTAGCTGACTATCCTAATCTCACCATGTACCAAAAGTCTGCCCGAGATTCAGAATTGACTGTTTCTTTCCATTAGTAAGGGAATGGTATTTGGAAACCACAGAACCATGGAACACCAGAGATGTGGTTATTTCTAGGCCTTTGAGGGTGGGCAGAATTAGGAAATGTAATTTTAAAAGTTCATTTGTTGTTGTGTACAGTATATAGCTGACTGGTAGACTGTGTTCCTCTTTTGTGTGAGGTCCTGGCTTGTATCCCTAGTGTCGCACATGCTCTACACATGCGTGTAAAGAAAAGAAAAAGTTCATTTGTGCATATTGACATTTCCGAATCAGTTTTATGTTTTGAGATTTTTAAAATATAATTGTGAAATCAAATCAAGTAACTTGATTTCACATTTATATTTCTTTTTTTTTTTTTTCTTTTTGTGTGCTAGAGATCGAACTCAGGACCTTCTGGTTGCAAGGCAAGCACTGTAACCACTGAGCTAAATCCCCAGCCCTATATTTCTTTTATTACACTGATTTTTACATTTATATTTATTTTTTGCACGGATGATCATCTGAATAAACTTAACAGTTATATTTGCTTTATTTCTAAGAAAAGTACTGCCTTCATAATGCAACCAGTGTTAATAATTCTACTGAAAGCAGTTTTAAATTTCTTGCAGTTTATATAAATATATTAATAGAAGCAACAAGATAGATCATGTACAGGTACAAATCCCCTATGATGAATGTTATCACTATGTACATCTAAAATGTACCATTAAAATATAATTTTTAAAAAATTATCAAAAATGTATGAATAAATGAATACATATATAAAGATGAACAGTAGTACACTACAGATGCAAGTGGCTTTTGTGAAAAAATGTTAAACCTTACAATAAGGGTTATACCCATTAAAACTATACCAAGACAACTATTTTCATCTATTGGGCAACAATCCAAAAGATGGTCAGTGTGTACCCCATTTGAGACTTTGAAAACCCAGATGGCATACATTTCCAGGGAGGGTACATTTAAGAGTTGCTGATAAAATTGTAGGTCTTTTTATTTTTGACCCACAAACCCACTTCTAAGAAGCTATTTTAAGAGTACATCTGCCATGAGTATAAAGTGATACCTAGACAGTTATTCATTGTGTTCTCATTTGTAATAGCAAAAGATCACTGTATAACTTGGATGCACCCACACAATGTGGGGAGAAAATAATACAAGTAGATGTATATACAGATAAGGAGTGCTTACCAAATGTAATTAAATAAGAGCAAGCTGTGGTAAGTGTACATAATAGCTACTTTTTCAGTTAAGAAAAGTATTTCTTCAAAACATACTTCTAGGAAAAGTACTGGAAGGCTAAACTAGAAAGCACTAAAAGACTCTTAGAATTAATAACCAAATTCATCAATGTAGCAGAATACAAAATAAATGCAGAAAAATCAGTCTTCCTGTACACTAATAATGAACTCACTGACAAATTAGGAAAACAGTACCACTCACAGTAGCATCAAGAAAAATTAAATACTTAGGACTAATGTAAACAAGGAAATGAAAGACCTCTACAGTGAAAGTGACATCACTCTGAAAAAGGAGATTGAATAGGACATCAGAAAATGGAAAGCTAGCCCATGTTCCTGGATAGGCTGAACTGATAGAGTAAAAAATGGCTATATTTCCAAAACTGATACATAGATTTAACACAAGCCCAATCAAAATACCAACAGCATTTCTCACAGATCTAGTGAAACAGTCCAGAAAACTCACGGGAATCCAGAAGAGACCCAGAATAGCAAAAGCAAGCAGGAAGCATCACAATTCCAGATCTGAAGTTATATCACAAAGCTACAGGGTTAAAACAAAACAAAACAGAACAAAAACATCATGGTACTGGCTCAGAGACTTTTGGATCAGTGAAACAATAGAGGAAGCAGAAACAACCCCAGACATATTCAGCTATTTGATGTTTGACCAAGAAGCCAAAAATATACACTGGAAGAAGATAGCCTCTTTAATAGATGGTGTTGGGAAAACTGGGTATTCATACGCAGAAGGTTGAATCTAGACTTGTATCCCTCACCATGTACTAAACTAAAATCAAAGTGGGTCAGAGAGCTAAAGGTTGAAACGAAAACAGTCTGTTTGATAATAAAATGATGTAGGTATAGGCAAGGGGTTTCTGAGCAGAACCCTAGTGACATAAGCAATGATACCAAAAATCAACAAATTGGATCATATCAAATTGAAAAGCTTCTGCACAGCAAAGGAAACCACAAAGGAAGCCACAGTGAAGAGGCAACCTACCAAATGGGGGGGAAAATTTGCCAGCTATTCGTTGGGCAGGGAACTAATATTTAGAACATATAAGGAACTTAAAAAAAAAATTACCCCTCCCCCAGTAAAAGACCCAGTCAGAAAATGGGTAATTGAAATGAATAGCCACTTTTTAGAATTACAGATGGCCAACAAATAATGAAAAAATGTTCAGCATTGATGGTCATTAGGAAAATGCAAATTAAAATAATACTGAGATGTCATTTTATTCCAAAAAGAATGGCTGTCATCAAGAAATAACAAATACTGCTGAGGTTATGGTGCGAGGGAAATGCAGCCCTTCTACATTGCTGGAGGGCATGTAAACTAGTACAACCACTATGGAGATCAGTATGGAGAGTCCTCAAAAAACTAACAATACAAATTCCATTTGACTCAGTTAATCTCCATCTAGGTATCTCCCCACAAAAGTGAAAAGTCATCATAGTACAGGGATACTTGCATACCCATGTTTACAGCAGCACAATTTATACCAGCTAACTTTTGCAAACAGCCTATATGTCCATCAGTCGATGAATGGATAAAGGAAATGTATTTATACACAGTGGAGTAGTACTCTGCCATAAAGAAAAATAAATTTGAGGCATTTGTAGGTAAATAGATGTAGCTTGGGACCATAATATTAGGTGAAATAAATTAGACATACAAGTTTAAATATTGCTTGGTTTCTCTTATGAGAAACCCAAAATATAAACGAAGAGCACAAGAGATAATAGGGAGCTCTTTTTCGAATAGGAAGGGGAACAAGAAGGATACGGAGCAAGAGGGACAGGTAAAGAGACGAAGCAAAAGAATTGAGTAAGAAAATCACAGTAGAGCTGTTGCACATGGGCAGGGGAACAAGAGTTGGACCAGGGTGAAAGAGGTGGGGTAGGGGATAAAAAAAGAATAAAGATGTTATATACATATACAAAGTCACCACAATAAGTGTGATCACTATGGACTGCAAATGTGTGCTAATAAAAATATCTTCTAAAAATCCCAGCACTGCACTGTTGCTGCCATAATTCCAGTTTGGCTTTCGGTGCGGTCATCTTATCTGCTGCCTTGGACACAGCTGACGTCCTCCTGTGAAGTGACAGATTGCGTTCGGTGAGCAAGTTGAATGTGTCACACAAGTGAGCATGTACTGTGATGTGTTGTGTCACCGCAATGTGCTGCCAGTGGTGACTGTTTTTCTACAGCCTCTAAAGTGGCTCCCGCAACTCAGAAACTCTGGCCAGTGTTTAACCTTTAGCAAGCCGTCTCACCTCTGTCTATGAGAAGACCTTGTGTGTCCATATCCTTCTCCTCACAGAGCTGTGCAGTAGGTGTGAGTTCAGGGCACATGGTCGATAATTTTAATCACATCGTGCACAGCAGGAAGCTCAGGTGACATTTTTCAGCTAACCGGGATTTCTGTTTGGGTGACATAACGTGTGGACACAGCACGACCTCTTTGACCCGAGTGGTAAAAACAACAGGCCATCCAGTCGTGCCAGCCACTCGATCCTGCATACACCAGCAGAGAGTGCCCGACGCAGTTTTCTTCCTTTGTGATCGTTCATAGAGTAGAGTAGTTCTGCAGCTGCGGTGCCAGTTAGCAACAGAAGTGCATGTAGCATAGCCTCTCGTGCGTCCTGAAAAATACTGCTGGAAAACAGGCACCGTTTCCTTCTTGTCACCAGTAGACGGCCGTCACCCAGGCTGTGGCCACGGTGACTCGTTAGGCTTCTTTAACTTGTCGTACCTGCGTCCTCGCTGGCTCATCAATGTGTCCAGCTCCGGTGCTGCCGCTGGACTGCAGCCTCTCCTAGCAGTTCGTCGAGGACGTGCCCAGCAGAGGCAGGAGCAACTCTTCACCGCCGGGAACGGGCTTCCAGCTTCGGCAGCGCAGCTGGCCACCAAGAATGACGCTTCCAGGGAAGACGCGTGTGATGAAGGAGTGGCCTTCAGTGCTCGCTTCCGTTCTTTGTGTTTGTTTTTTCATCCAGAAACCTCCAGAGTCTTACCGTTCAGTGTGGTGTGTTCGGTCTCCATGTGGTGAAGCAGTTCTGAAGGGCTCGTGGCTTCATCCAGTCGCCGGTCACCACATAGTATACCACGTGCGTTTGGACAGGGAGTCGCCCATTGCGATGAACCTGTAATTTAAGTAGGACTGGTTTTGTTGAGGATTTTTTCTTGGTACTAGGCATCCAACTCAGGGCCTTGGGCTTGCTAGGCAAGCACTCTTAACCACCAAGCTGAATCCCCAGCCTGTTGGTTTTGGTTTTTTGAGACAGGGTCTTGCTACGTACCCCAGACTGGCCTCAAACTCAAGGCGATCCTCCTGCCTCAGCCTCCCCAGTGCTGGGATTACAGGCAAGCACCACCAAGCCTGGCCCGTGCTTTCTTTTTCTTTTAAATGCAGCTTGCTTTTTGTTGGCGCTCATAGTCTTTCGCTGTCTCCTTGTTGGGTCTTCCTTCCTTTTCAAAGTGATGTGTGCTTTTTACTCGTTTAGTCTGTGCTTAGCTTGTGGGCTTATGAAAACTGCGACTGAGACAAGTGTGCAGTGCAGGAAAGAGGCACAGACAGAAGTGATAAAATAATGGACAGGCAACACATGGACTAAAGTAAGTGCCGGAATCTGACTTAAAGCCTGCCACTAGATGCAGCTTGTCACTTAGGACTCACTGATAGGATTCTGGTAAGAGTCTGCAAGCAATTGATTTTTGTCATTCTTTTGAGATAGGGTCTTGGTGTGTAGTTCAGGCTGGTTTTGAACTAACAGTGTATCCCTGGGTGCCCTCAAACTCGTCACGATCCCCCTGCCTCAGCCCACCAAATGCTGGAATTAGAGGTGTGTACTACCCACCTGAGAAGCTATTGATTTACTGTAGTCTCTGTGCCATCAGACCTCTCTGCTACTGTTGATCTGTATATGCAGCTGCTCCCCAGCACTAGTATCACTGCCTCAGCTCCACCTCAGATCACCAAGTGTTAGATTCTCTCAAGGAGCATGCAGCCTAGATCCCTCATATACCCCGTTCATAGTAGGGTTCAGGCTCCTCTGAGAATGCAACCGTCCCCCCAACAACAAGGCACCGTGACTCCAGGCCGAGCTCAGGCAATAATGGGAGGGATGGGGAGACTAAATACTGATGGAACTGATGGAACTTAGTTTGTTGTGCACTGCTCCTCACCTCCAGCTTTGTGGCCCATTTCCTAACCCTAACCGTGGTTGAGGGTTCTGACTAGGCAGTTGTCTTTACTATTATTTAGAAGATAGCTTTCTGCCATTTTCTGACTGCCATTATTTTGGCTGGTAAGTAGGCTAACACATCTCACTCTCTGTCTCTCTCTTTCTCTCTCCCTCTATCTCTCTTTTCATGATACTTTTTCCTTTGAAGAGTTTTCTCTTTGGCTGGGTGTGGTGGCACATGCCTCTAATCCCAGTACTCTGGAGGCTGAGGCAGGGGTTCGAGGCCACCCTGCGCTACATAGTGAGTCCAAGGCTGGCCTGGACTACATAGTGAGACCTTGTCTCAAATAAAATTTTTTAAAAAGTTTCATAAGTCCTCCAGGTTTGTTAGTTTTCAGATCATTATCATTCTGTTTGCATTTTCATATGAACTTTAGAATCAATTTTTTGATTTTTGCAAAAAGCCTTCTTGGATTATAATTGGCTTTGCACTGAACCTGTAAATCAGTTTAGGGAGAAGAAACATCTTAACCATATTGAGTTTTCCAATCCAAGAACATTTTAAATATCTCTCTAGATTCAGTCTGTTTTCATTTTTATTTGGTGGTTTTACTGTACAGTTGTTGAACATCGTGTTAAAAAATATCCCTTTTTTATGTAGCTTTTGTGTGTGGTGTATACTTTAGGATCTTTTACATGCACAGTCACATTAGCTGTGAATATGGAGTTTTACTTCATCCTTTCCTATCTGTTTTTATCATATTTCTTGCCTTTTTGTACTCAGCAAAACAGCTTTGAATAGGAGTGGTAAGAATGGACGGACGCCCTTCAGTGTTTCATCATTAAACATTGTTAGCTGTAGGCCTTTCAGGGAGAGGTGTTATCAGATTGCAGAAACCCTTTCTGTTCCTAGATTGCTCAAAGTTTATCAGAGATAAGGGTTTTTTTTCCTGGATGTAGCGAGATGATCATATTTGTCTTTTTCTTTTATCTTGGTCAACCAAGCTTTCATTTCTGGAATAAACCCCACTTAATCATGATGTATTATTCTTTACATAATTTTTGTACTTGCATTTCTAATATTTTCTAGTGATTTATGTTAATTTTTCTTAATGAGTGAGACAGGTATCTAATTTCTTTTCCTTCTAATGATGTGTTTAATGTTACTCTCAGGGCCTCACTGGCCTCATAAAATAAGTAGTAAGTGGGTAATGTTCCCTTTTTATGTAGGTGGTCCTAGGGACTGAACGCAGGGCATTACACAAGTTAGGCAAGTGCTCCACCACTGAGTTACATCCCCTCCCTTCTCTGTATTCTGAACGAGTTTGTTTAGGGATGATGTCTCCTTCAGATGTTTAGAATTCACCAGTAAAGCCCTTTCAGTCTAGAGTTTTGAGTGCAGGTTTTAAATTATAAATCACACGCACCCACATCCCCTCACCCCTGCTGCCAGTGTACACACCATGTATCTCAAGCTTACTCAGACTTGCTGTATGGCCCAGACTTGCATGCTGGGACAGTTTCATTTCTTTAATTGACATAGAGCTATTTAGGTTTTCTTTTTTTCTTGGAGATTTTGGTTACTGTATCTGTTTTGGTGGATGCAGCCATTTAATCAAGTTCTTCATAACATTGCCTTACAATCTTGATAAGGTCTGTAGGAGCTAAAGAAGTGATTTTGGTAATTTTTCTTGGATATTAATTTTTGTTGACCTTTGTCAAGAGCCAGCTCTGGTTTTGTTGACTTATTTTCCCCTCTTGTTTTTCAGTTTTCCTCGTTCATTGTCCTGTCTGTTGTTTCTCTGAGCGTGAGTTTGCTCTTCGGGGGAGCTGGGCTGTGTCAATCCTCTTAACTCCGCCTCCCGAGCACCAGGATTACGGGCGCATGCTGCCATTCTCAGCAGAAACTACTCTTCTTTTTTTTTTTTGTGGTGCTGGGGATCGAACTCAGGCCCTTGTGCTTGCAAGGCAAGCACTCTAATCACTGAGCTAAATCCCCAGCCCCAGAAACTGCTCTTCTTAACAGCAGCAGTTACTGGGAAGTTAGGTGTGTAGCTTTGAAATATCTGCAGGTTTTCTCAGTTCGGTGGTGGAACTCTTTTTAACAGGTGTGGCTGCCGTCCAGGCTGTCCTTGCACTCACTCTGTCGTACTCCATTTTTAGCGCTTTTAAGCCATGTGCTGCTCCGTGTGTGTTGTATCTTGGTCACTGTCGCTGCACACTAGAAGAATGCACATTCTGCCGACACTGGATGTTCTTAAAATGTCGGCTGATGTAGTGGACCCTTTTGTTCAGCTCCTCTATAGCCACACTGATTTTCTGTCCCCTGTTCCATTGATTACTGGGTGGAGAGTGGTAATCTCTACGTGTAATGTGGATTTGTCTTTTTTTTCCTTTTTATCATGATCAACTTTTTCATTACGCTTTGTGAAGTTCTGTTAACTAGATGTATATTTAGGATTATGTCTTCTTGAAGAATTGTCCCCTTTATCATTATTCAGTATTCTCTGTTAAGAGTCCTTATTCTGAAGTCTGCTTTGTCTGATATTATAAAGTCCTTTAGGTTTCATGTTGTGAAACAGGTTTATTATGCTGGTCACCACTTCAGCCCACCACATCTTGGGCAAGGATTTTTACTACTTGGCTAGGTCCAGAGAGACAGAACACTCACACATACAGCCAGTTACATGAAGTAGGTAGGTGTCAAGTGTCAGCTGAGAATTCATTGCAGACCAGCCCCTCACGGCTTGGGCAAGCTGCCCATGGGGGATGAAATCTTGTCTGTGCACTGCAGGTAGAGACCCCAGTAATCAGCCTGGAACTCGGGCTGCAAGAGTCACTGTGCTGAAGTATAGAAGAGCATCCTGTTGATGAAGGGACAGGAACAGAGACTGGACTGTTCAGCCAGTTCCTCATTGTCTTAAGAAGTTGTATTTATAGCACATTCTGTACTTATTCTTGAGAACCACAGATGAGAAAGGGAAAGAGCTTCCTTTGTCCAAGGCCACCCAGAGAACCAAGTGAACATATGCTTATCATTTGAGTGTGTATGCATCCATCCTATTTTTTAAACCTCTCTCCTTTTAGGGCAGGTGTTTAGGCTTAGGGTGATACAGCTCAGAGACAGAGCACTAGCCTAGCATGTGTGAGGCCATGAGTTCAGTCCCCAGTGTGGGGGTGAGTTTCTGTAGATGGCATTGACCTGAGTCTTCTGTTAGTCGTGAACCGTATAACGTTTCAGTCAGTGATGGCCCACATATACAGTGGGGGGTCCCATAAGGTTATATCACAATGATTTTGTTTCCATTTTACTGCATGTGAGTATACTCTCTTATGTTCTCACAGTAACACAAGATCATGTGTATGTGTATATAATATGTAGTCAAATTATGGTGTAGCGGGACCAGTTGTCATTTTATGGATTATCCATCTCATGATCTGACCTTTCAACTCCCTCGTGTCCCTGATCCAGTGTGTAACAAGACACTTTCAGTCCATATATCTTTTGTAGAGCTGGGCAAAGAGGTGCCAACCATTCCCGGCATATAAAATCAACTCTAAGTTTTGCATTATCCTTCAGGTTAGAAACTAAAACTTCAAAACAAGGTAGCAAAATCATACTTACCTCACAAAACCCAAAAGCTTTCCCAACGTAATTTGTGGAAAAAATAAAAACATACTAATAAGTTCATGTTAGATCCAGTTACTTTTTTAAAGGTATAATTAGTTATCATAAATTTCCTAAAATAGTCATGTTTTATGACCTTGTAATATAATCTGAACATGCTTCCTGAGTCCAGTAAACGCAGAGACTTAGGTTTAGATGGGTAATGCACATGAAACCCTCAACAGCTCTTTCCCTTTGAGATGAAAACTATAGCACTGGGTTGTGTTGGTAGCTCTCACTTAATAGACAGGTGATTTCCTTGTTTAGCTTGTTTCTGGCACTTATTCTCTATTCTTACTGTTTGGTTTTGGGAAAAAGAAGCAATTTGTAGCATTTGCTTTACTGTTCCTCTGTAAAGTTCGCTCACCATTTGCCTGTAGTTTTTTTTCATTTTTTTGAGGTAGGGCCTTCACTATGTAGTTCAGACTGGCCTGGAACTCACTGTATGGCCCAGCCTGGCCTAGAACTCATGGCGATCCTCTTGCCTCAGCCTCTCGAGTGCTGGAATTATAGATAGGTGTGCGCCATCACACCTGCTTTAAAATTTTCTATTTTCAAAAAAGAGAATATTCCCACTCTTGCTAGGGTGGTATGCTGAAAGAGTCACTTCTTTCAACCAAGCATTAAGGCATTCACTGTATAATATTCATTGCCGTGATTTTCCTTTTTGGTTTTGTTTCTAGGTGCACCTGTGTTTTGGGAAGGGATTTCAGGGAAAGGTGGACATTGGAGATCCACCAGCGTTGAGTCCCTGTTGTTCCTGTTTGATGGTGGTGTGTCTGTGGCCCAGAATTCCTGTGTAGCCTTCGATCACACTGTGAAAGAAACTGGGAGATGAGACTGTGTTGGTCCTGACTTACCATCTGACTTTCTGTTTTGTTTTTTTGTAGTACTGGGGCTGAACCACAGGCTTTTACAAGGAGCTGTATCCTTAGCTCTGGTTTGCAGATCTTCACAGCAGTCCTTGCTCTAAATCGTTGCAGTGACTGTAAAATACTTAGCACAGTCGCTGGAGCAAAGTATTTTCTCTAGGGCTGCAATCATCATGTGTGCTGTTTTACAGAAGAGGAGACATTCAAAGAGATTGCTAAGCATTATAGTCAGTAAAGAAGGCTGATCTAGGTCTATATTGCTTTAGCTCCTATGCTCTATCTTTTGTTGTTACTGGCTTGTTTTGTGTGCTGGGGCTTGAACCCAGGACCTGTACGTGCTGAGCATGCTCTCTGTCACTAAGATGCACACCCAGCCATACTAGATCCTTATTTCAATACATACTCACCTTGTAGAGTGTGCACAGAATGTGACATTAGGTAGGACTCAGTTCTCAGATTTACCACTTAGTATTTGTGTGACCATGGCCAAGTCACACCAACACTTAGCATAATAGAACCCCAGGAAGAAGCTACCAAGTTGTGGACTTGGCTAATCCTGGTTATACGCAACCATCTCTACCTGTTCTTAAGTCGTGGAAGCTGATGTTAATATTAGAGGGCCCGTTTTCTTCTTCTTTGCTCTTTTCCAGGCATAGCTGCCGAGAAAAGGGTTTTGTGTTAGTATCTTTCTTTTCTTTCTAAATTGGTTTTGTTTGTTTGCTTGCTTGCTTTTTGTTTTTTCTGAGACTTGCTATGTAGTTCAGACTGCCCTTGAACTCATTATATCTTACATAATTAATGCAGTATCAAAACCAGGTAATTGACATTAGTACAGTAGTGCCTGTAGTTCTTTTTCTTTTGTTGTTTTTTTGAAACAGGGTCTCACTATGTAGCCCAGGCTGACCTCAAACTTACAGTGATCCTCCTGCCTGCCTCAGCCTCCCCAGTGCTGGGATTACAGGCACATGCCACTGCACTCGGCCAGTAGTGCCTATAGTTTTGTGCCACTTTATCGTATGTATAGATTCATATAACCATTTTCGATGTAAAATAATAGCTCTGTTTTAACGCAAGTAAGAAATTGTTTATTCTGCCCCAAATGTGAGTTACCAAGGATCAAGAGCACATTTAAATTACCCTGAATGATATGATCCAAAGTGAAAGAGATTATGTGAATTTTTATCCCAAAGAACAAAGTCTTAAGTCTACACATTCAAAGAATAAATTGACAGGAAGCATTTAGTAACTAGGCTATTGCAAAGTGGGGGAATCTTTTGTAAGTTTCAGATGTCTATATAGCATTCTTAGTTTTAGGGTTGTTGGAGGTTAGTGGTCTGCTTTTATCAGAGTGTGTAGCTGTTATGGTTTGTGCCTAGATGTCCCCCCAAATCCTCATGTGGTCATAGGTGGGCTGGATCTAGAGTGTGATTACTAAATTAGTCCACTGATCAGTTCGGCATAGTTCTGCTCGGATCAAGGATGTGATGCTAGAATTAAGGGTATTAGGATTAAGGGTGGGAGTGTTACTCACTTTAAGGCCTGGTAGCCTGGATAAGATACAAGGGACAGAAAGAGGCTTGTCTACCCCCTTGCTTACCCCCTTGCTTATATCCCTTGCTTACCTTGCTGCCTTCTGCCTGTCTGCCAGGCCACCCTGCCTTGGATCCAGCTGATTGTGGACTGAAACCTCTACGAATTGTGAGCCAGATAAACCTTCCTTCTCCTAACTCTGGGTGTCAGATATGTGGTCTCAGGAGAGAAAAGTGACTAAGGCAGTAGCAAACATTTACTGAGCTTAACAATGTGTTCAGAGAGGTTTACCTAGTAGGAAACTATCCCGACAGATACAGAGGTTAAAAGTAAAACAACTATTTTTCCAAAAGGCCTGACATAGCCCAGAGATGACTTTGGCCCTAGGTTTGCAAAATTCCCTCCCTTCCTGATGCTGTGCTATGCCGAGGTCAAATAGTCTGCAGTGTCTTTACTACAAATGGCCATTTCTTCAGCGAACTTTAGCTTCACCCCCTTTGAGGTTAGGATGCAGAACAGAATCCATCACACAAAACAACTGTCCCTCATGCTACCCCCTTGTGGTCACACCCACCTCCTTCCTTCCTCCCTAGACCCACGGCTCATTTTGGGGAAACCACTACTGTGTTCTATAGCTGTATAATCTTCTCATTTTGAGAATATTTTGTAAGTTAAATCATTCATAAATGACAATTTGAAGTTGCATTTTTCCCCCTCAGAATGGGATCCTTAAGATTCTTCCAATTTATTCTGTCCTTAATGGTGGTTTGTTGTTGCTGCTATTTCATGGTATGTGTGTACCAGAGTTTATTTAACCATTAACTTATTTTTAGATTTTTGTGTGGACTTCAGTTTATTTCTCTGAGCTGCCCTTGAATGAGATTGCTGAGTTACAGTATATTATAAATTTAATATTTAGTTTTCGAAGAAACTCAAACTGTGTTCCAGAGTGGCTGCCATTTTATGTTCCCATTGACCATGTGTGAGAGATCCAGTTTCTCTGCGTTTGGTATTGTTACCACTTTTGCTTTAGCAGTCCTGATTACTGTGCCTGATAACTCATAGTCTGAATGGGCTACCACCAATTTTGTGGTAAAGGTGCATTGTGGCGAGTATATGATACCCACATTTATTCTTTAGAAAATTGCTTTTGGTGAATTGATAATTTTAATTTTATGAGTTTTATTATATTAAACAGTATTTGGGGTGGGGATTTAGCTCAGTGGTTAGAGTGCTTGCCTTGCAAGCACAAGGCCCTGAGTTCGATTCCCAGCACCAAAAAGAAAAAAAAAAACCAACCAAACAAAAACAAAACCAAAAAAAACCAGTGTTTAACAAGAATAAATATCCCAAAAAGTATTGGTCTTTTTATATTTTTATATTGAGTATTTTATGAAAAACATCAAAATTTTTAACAATGACTCTTTGGTGTACAAAGTCTAAAAAATAACAAATAAATTCCTATATGAACTACAACAAAAATACTGATAGAATTCTACAACAAAAATAAACAGCATTTACTTCAATTATTACCGCTAAGGTCGTCTTCACACATGACAACAGCATATTCATACACACATATGGCTCACACTGATGGCACGTGTGTTTGCTTTCCTGCCTCTTTGTAGGACAGAGTTGACATCTCGCTGGTCTTGCTGTTTTGTCAGGAGGTTCTTATTATATTATACAGTGTGTAGTGAATAGGAACATAAAATACCAATAAAATACTAAGTTTATGTACTGCATATTTAGAATAACCATCAGCATGTTCACATCAGCTATGTACTTGCTTGTACTTGCTTGCCTGAAAGATAACATTAGAAATAGAACTCTACAACAAAAATGATCTTTACTTCAGTGTCACCCCCAAGGCAGTCTTCACACATGACAACTGCACGTCCCGTTCCCACGTCTTGCTTACACTGACAGCACATGTGCTTACTTTCCTGTGTTCTAGGCCATTCTTGTCACCTCTCTTGCCTTCCTCTTTTGTCAGAAGCTTCCTACTATATTGTACAATGTGCACTTAGCAGGAAAATAAGATATCAATAAAATATCAAATGTGAGTCCTTAGAATAGATACCAATGCTTTCACATCAGCTGTATACTTGTTTACAAAAACCTAAAAGGTAACATAATTCCTGTGTGAGCTACAATGTAAATACAAAGTCCCACAGAAGTAATCTTTGCTTCAGTGTCACCCCCCAAGGCAGCCCTCACACATGACAACCACATGTTTCATGTACACCCCCATCTTGCATACCCTGATAACATGTGTTTTGTTTTTCTGTCCTTTTTTGTAAGGTGCACTTGACACCTTTTTCTTTTCCTGTTGTCGTAGTGGGTCTTTGTGATGCTGGGCCTGCCTCTTCACCTGCCAGCTCTCCAGTGTGCTCCACAGTTTTTTTGCATAGTTTTCTTGTGGACCTGTTATTTTCTTTGTAATCTAGCAGACTATCCCATACATGTTTAGGATTGAGTAAAGCACAACTGTTGGCCAATGCTTTGTGATTGAAGTGGCATTATAGTTGCTGTATAATTCGTGGATAACATCTATCCCACCTTTGGTTTTGTTGTAGAAAGTTGGCATCTCGGGCTTCAGTTTTGTGGAGGTTTCTCTGTCAATGTTTCCATCATGGTGGAATGTTGACATGTTGACAGCAGTAGAAGGCCAATGTTATCTTTCTGAAATCCAAAGATTGTACTATACAATTCTGTTTTGAAATTGCAAACACTTGATTTTGAATTTCAACTTTGTTCTTATGTACAGTTCCTATGCTGGTGTACTTATGCTCCATTAGCAAATGTAACATCAATCGGAAATGGTAAACCAATTCGTTGAGTGTCACATTCCAATTATGTTGGGAGATGGGGAAACAAGTCTTTTCACAACGTCATTTGTTTTATTGCTATACGAATAAGGGCCTGGTGGCTAAATTCCAGGACAAATTTTCTAAATTGAAAGCATAATATCTTCGAGTCTACAAGGGCATACATTTTTCTGCCATATTTTGAAGGGTAGGTCAGTCGGTCTGTCTTTCTTTTTCTTCCTTTTTTTCTCATGTACAGCCTAAAGCTACAGCAACCACAGAATGCTGCAAGGTGTTCATCAGTCATCGTGTATTCAGATGGTGTGTGAATTTCTTGACAGTTACCCTCTGATTGTTCAGTGAGCAGATAGCCAGATTATCAGTTGCTTTTCTTTCTGGTGGGTGCTTTAATTGTCAGACCTCAGGCAATTTTGAAGGAAAGCACATCTCCTGAGTGTCACTGTTACTCTACAAATCTGAAGCCCTCACCCATAAGTCTTTTACATTCCTGCAGTTTTAGCGGGATAAAGCTGTGCTAAAAGTACAGCAAATTTATGAATGCTGTTGCTTTAGCTTGTGAGGTGTCATAATAAACACATTCGTGGGGCTGGAGATTTAGCTTAGTGGTAGAGCACTTGCCTAGCAAGTGCAAGACCCTGAATTCAATCCCTGGCACCCAAAAGAGAAAAAAATAAACACATTTTTTAGTATGGCAGTTGTTGCATACAGAACATTTTACTTGTATTTCTTCATTTTGTATTTCACAACATGTTATGGCATTTAATCTGTTGGAATTCCCTACCCTGAATGGCAATGCTGGCTGGCATTATATCCAGTAGGGTTTTTTGTTGTTGTTGTTGTTTTTGTTTTTTTTGGTGCTGGGGATTTAACTCAGGGCCTTGTGCTTGCTAGGCAAGCACTCTAACCACTGAGCAAAATCCCCAGCCCTATCCAATAGGTTTCACCCCTGCTGAGATCCTCACTATCTTTTCAGATGTAGTTCTAACATTGCATTGTTCCATTTGGTTGTGTGACCATTTTGTGCCACTTTGACTCGTCAAATATGTACTAACACTGCTGTTTTCTTCATCTTCTGAATCAGGAGGTCTGCGTTCTCCATGTCTGTCTGTATCAGTTGATTCTTGTTCCATTTCACCGGCACAGGCACTTTGGCTCACATGGCCAACATCAGAACCTAACTGCACAGCT
>PVJO010025037.1:0-23391 GCA_004026905.1 Hystrix cristata | reverse complement strand
CCAAGATGAAATAAAGGAAGGAGAGGGGAAAGAAAAACATATAAGGAAAAGATATGTGTTCTTATACTAATATATATTCAAGGTGTAACACTGTTTTTTATGTGCCCTGGAAATGTTTATTTTTAGAGTTGGCTGCACTGGTATGATTTTTAGTGTTAATCGCTGCACTAGTATGAAGCTGTTTTCCCAAACTACAGCTTCCTACAGGCATCCTTGTCGAAAGGAGACGGGAAATCCGGAAATGCACTATTGATGATCCGGAAAAAGCCCATTTATGCTAATAAATTTTGAGAGAGCAGCGCAAATAGTAACAGTTACACATCACTCTCTCATTCGGGGCCTGTGAAATTCTTTTCTTTTATTATTTAAGGGATCTTGCCACTCCCATCTCCTCTGTGAAGGCTCTTTTAAAAAGCAATGATACCTAATACAAAAACCAGACAGAAACATTTAAAGGGGAAAAAGTCTCTTAAATATAAACATAAAAATTCTGAAAAAAATACTCAGAAACCAGTTACAAAAACATACACAACAATTGTGCACTATGGTTAGGTGGTATTTATCCTAGAATTAAAAGCTAAGCATAACACCAAAATTAATTAATATACTGTATCAGTAACTTTTAGAGACCATGTGCCCAAACGGTAACCCCAGACCCACTTATTTATCACAGAGTGCCAACACTTCAATTAAACCTGAATACTGAGGTTTTAGTTTAGAAAAAAACAATTCATACGCTTGGCTCACGGGGTGACAGAGAGGGCTCTGTGTGCCCACTGCGACATGCATGGCATGTCATTTGTTCGCCACCTCTGTCCTACACCAACATACATAAGAACAAGAGAAACAGGAATTAATTGTTTGAAATTTATTTGAGAAAACCCAACATTCCTTCATGATAAAAACAGGAGAAAAGAATTTTAAAAATCTTCATATGTATATATATAATCTATTTTTTAAAAAAAGCAGAGGTACTGTCAGATTAAAGGGGGAAAAACTGGATGCTTCTCCCTTAAAATTAGGAGTAAGATAAAATGTCCATACACATTACTTCCACCCAGCACTGCATTGGAGGTTCTAGCAAGGAAACTGGGTAAATAAATGGATACAGGGCTGGGGATTTAGCTCAGTGATTAGAGCGCTTGTCTTGCAAGCACGAGGCCCTGAGTTCGACCCCCAGCACCTGGAAAAAAAAAAAAGTAAATAAATGGATACGAAGTAAGTGACCTTATATCTACTAAAAAATATTAGATTTAATAAAATAGAATACTATGGTTGTATGAGATCAATATAAAAACTCTGCTGAATATCAGGACATTTGCAAAAATAGGAAATTAAAATTAAGGAAAACTTCATTCATATCAGCTTCAAAAGCAACGAAAAAGTAAATGTATCAAAAGAAGTGTAAAATTTACTAGAAAACATCATTGAAAGAAAGCCTAAATCCTATGTTCATCGGTCAGATTTAACAATATTATGATAGAAGCACTCCCCACATTTATCTACAGATTCAATACAATCCTTATAAAAATTTCAACTCTTGTTTTATCAACAATTGACAAGCTGATCATGAAATTCTTAAAGGACCTCAAATAAACAAATAGTCTTGAAAAAGAAGAACAAAGTTGGAGGGCTCAATCTTCTCAATTCAAAAGCTTACTAGAAAGTGTACGAGTCAAAACAGTGCAGCAATGCTATACGAAGAGACATAGATTAATGGATAAAATGATATCTCAGAAGCAAACTCTCGCAATCAACCAATTTTCAAAAATGAGACAAGATAATTCAGTTGGGAAAGAACGTTTTTATCAAACAGTGCTGGGATTACTGGATATTCTTTTGTGAATGAATGGAATTGGATAACCACTTCAGCCCTTATTCAAAAATTAGCTCAAAATATGTCATCCATCCAAATATAGGAGCTACAACTATAAAGTGATCCTGGAACAAATGAGGTGAGAGATGGAGTCATCTCAATGCCTGTAGCTGACTTCAGAAGAATTCCCCTCAAAGGATGTACCGCCAGTAAGAAGCAAGGAAAGGAGAGAGCGGAGGTGGCTAGAGGAGTGAAAACGAAGATGGTGAGGCTCCAGGCTCCAGGTAGGTTCCGTGTTTGTCTATTTGGTTTCAGCTGCTGGGGGAATTATACACAAAATTTCATAAAAGTATATATTTTACCCTTACCCTCCACTCCTACATTATAATTTTTTTTAGTGCAAATTTTTTTTTATGCAGCACTGAAAGAAATGTAAAGTAATCACAGTCAGATCGGGAGAATAATACAACATTCGACCAATGAGATTATTAAAGGAGGGCAAACAGGAAAGAACTCATTTCCCTCTTTAAATGTGAAAATTGCAAATAGCTGAGAGGTAGTGGATGCATTTTATTTTTAATTTGAAACTGTCAGCGCTGATTTTTTTTTAGAGTTTTGCAGAGAGGGCTGAGTGTCAGGTAGAGAAGGAAGGACTTCCAATGATCCTGCGAGGGTCAGTATTTTAACACCTTACACGGTTGTCTTCCCTGGTCCTGTTCGAGAAAGGGTGTTATCCACGTGACCCTCCTTCTGATTCCTACAGTTTGTAGTTGGAACCTCACCCCAAAATAGTCACAAGCTGACCAGCAGCCTTCGAGGTAGCTTCCCTTGGAAAGGGCTCAGTAACAGGGGAGCAGTGATCAGGTGGGTGGTAAAGATTCTCTTTTAGGGAAGGAATTAAGGAACAAAAGTGTCTGAGCATTATTTGTAGGAACAGAAACCTGTTTCTCTGTGTTACACCTCAGAACTCTAGGCAACCGAGGAGTCACTTCTTAACAAACAAAAGAATCTGAAATTGAAAAGGCAATCAGATAAAGGTTCTAATAAGGATGTGACTTAGCCAGCAGATGGATACTGACTTTGTTTACTGTTTCAACAACAAAAGAATAAGTCACACAGCAAGAGGAGCTGTGCTTTGTGGTTGAAACATTAGAATACAATATTTAAACTCTAGGTGAATAGAGTTTGGAATAAATAGTTGGAAGTTATAAGGGGCCAGTACAAGCACCATATTGGGACAAAGGCACAGGACATGACTTTGGTTCCTGAATACTTCATTTTCAAGTATAAAGCATTATGCTTGCAATTCTAGCTTCAGTATTTGTATATTTGTACTTTACCAAAAATTCATATTCACCTTGAGTTTATATGAAGACAGAAGAGGTAAGATTGAAAGTCTCATGGAGTTGCAACTACAGGTTATTTCTTTAAAATATAATTTTAGTTTAGTTTATTAGTGAATGCATGTCCATTATGATGAAAATTGGCTTGCCACCAAAATCTCCTCAGTGTATTTTTTAAACTATGATCTCATCTTGTAGTAGACGTAAGAAGCACAGTTATATTCGATTTCACCACACTGACTTTTTCAGTTACAAAAATATAATTGGATAAAACTCCTCTGAAGACATGCCCAGCACATTTGTGTGGAGAAATAATTGACAAGCATTAGCAGTGACTGTAAAGTGTGTTTAACCACAGCAAGTGAAATGTAATGAGATGCAGAACAGTTTAATTAGAAGTCTTTATTACCAACAGTCCTTCTGAATAATGTTCGCAGATTCATCTTCAAATAGGAAGATAAGTCGGTCTTCTCCTGAGTGAATTATCCTGGGTAACCATGAGTCTTAACTGTTTCTAAATTATCCACTTGAACACATGTACCTGCAGCAGACCTGCTTGCAAGGTGTTCTGGGAAAGTGTCACTCGAGAGTTCTGTGGATGTGAAGATTGTGATTTACAGAGGTCATAAGACTCAGGGCATTAGAAATATACAATGTTGGAAGGAGTGAGCAGTACTGAAATCTCTCTGTAATATGCTATTATCATCCAGAACAGAAGCAACAAGGTACTGGCCTATTTGGATAAGCTAAGAGGATTGGAAAAAGGAAGCCATTGTGCTCTGATTTCTGCAAATATCATCAAACCTACATTAGTTATGTCGAGGTTTGCATCAGGATTTATAGAAAAATGTGAAACTAACACTTTTTTTTTTTTTGGTCTACCTGAGGACTTTAAATCCATGCTGATCATGCAAAACAGGAGACATCTGTAGATGTAAACAAGGAAAGGCAGAGAGAAGAAAGCTGATCGAATGTGATAGAAATCAATTGTCTCCCATGTAGAGTAAACTGGGTTGTTGGCAACTTTACAGAATATCCCATCATGTTATTTTGTGGATTGGAAAGTAGGCATATAGGCTACTAGATCGAGCTGTACTTAAATATGAACATATTAAAATTCAAGAGTGAATTTTTCACTCTTGAAGAGTGAATTCAAGAGTGAATGTAATCAAACAACATAAACTTTTACTACAATTTAAGGGGTATAGCATATATTAAATTTTTATTAGTAAATTTTTATTTTATGTCTGACAAAAAATAAGGAAAAGCTGATTTCACTCTTTGAGTTCAGGTCGATCAGGCATGTCAGAGGAAATAGAAGAAAGCTAGATTTTATTTTAAATTTGGCTATAAGATGGTATGTAGCTAGGAAAGTTGTAACAAATAATTTAGATTTGACATCATTGGTATTACTCACTGAAATTATTTAACCCAACAGTAATTAAAGTCTTAAACTAAAAATAAACTTTATGAAATTCACTCTCCATTTCCACTTTTATGTGTTCTGACTTACATTAAATGATTTAAAGCAAGTTCTAAATTAAGCTTGGATTTATAAATTCCAGTAAGAAGAAATCATTCAACTACTATAGAACCTTTGTGTGAGGTTGAGCAGAAGAGAGAGGATGAGGTAAAATATCTACAGGTGTGTGTCTCCACAGCAGGTACAATATGTCTGGTGACATCCGGTGTCCCAACCCTGCATCCTCCTCCCTCCTGCTCCATATCCCTGCCCAGATTGATTCCAGCTTCCTGTTAGGAGTTAGCTAGGCAGAAGGAGATCTCCATGTCCTGACACTGTCCCATCCTCAACTCACCGTAGCCAATGTCTGCCTAGTTACGGCACAGAGCATATCTTTCCAATGCGACCACAATTTCCAAATTTAGTGGATCCATTTCCCTTCTCATGCATGATTTTCATTTTGTGAAAAATGCCATTGGAATTTTAATGGGTATTCCATTGTATCTGTAGATTGCTTCCGGTAGCACGGACATTTTAACAATAACAATTTTTCCAATATACAAACATGGGACATTTGTCTATTTATTTATGTCTTCTTTGATTTCTCTCCTCAAGGTTTCATAGTTTCCTTACTAGTTTTTTCACTCTCTTGTTTTAATTTATTCCTGAGTGTTTTATTCTTTTTGCTTCTATCATAAGTGGGGTTATTTCCTTGGTTCTTTTTGCAGACAGATTGGTTTTGTTTTGTTGGTGCTGGGGATTGAACTCAAGACCTTGTGCTTGCCATCCAACCATTCTACCTCTTGAACTAAATCTCCAACCCCCAGATTGTTATTGATGTAAAGGATGCAACTAATTTTTGTGTGTGTATTTTTGTATGCAGAATTAATTGATTTTTAATAAAATTTGAAATTATTTCCTTTACTTCTGTTTTTGGTACATTCTGAGACTGAATTAATTTGTTAGTTCTAGGTTTTTTAATCTTCACGATTTTAATGACATCTGCAAATAGAAATAAATTTGCTCCTTCTCCACTAATTCAGGATACCCTTTGTTTCTTCGTCTCGTCCAGAAGCTCTGGCTAGAGCTTCCGGTATTGTACTGATTGAACGGAAGTGTGAGAAGAAGCAGTCCCGCTTTTACCTGGATCTTTGAGGAAAAGATTAGTGCTTTCTACGAGGAGTCGTGATGTTAGCGCAGACTGGTCATACATGGCACTGTCTGTCAAGTTTTCTTCCTGTTATTTTCTTGAGAATTTTAATCATGAAGAGATGCTGAACGTTGTCAGACGTCTTTCCCGCACCTGTGGGGATGGTCACGTGGCTTTCATCTTTCATTCTGTTAGTGAGACTTGTCCAACCTACTGATTTGCGTGTAATGAGTCAACTGTGCGTCCCGCAGCTACGTCCCACCGTGCTGTGGCATTCAATTTTTTGATAAACTGTTGAATTTGGTGAGATAATGTTTTATTAAGGATGTTTGCATTGGGGTTCATGAGATATGTTCACCTATAGATTTATTTTTGGTAGTGCACTCTGGCTTTGACAGCAGGGCAGTGCTGGTCCCTAATAAAATTTGAAATTATTTCCTCTACTTCAGTTTTTTGTTATATTCGGGAGAAGGACTGATATTATTTCTTTAAATTTGTGATATGGTGCAGCCAAGAAGCCATCTGGCCCTGGGTCCTGAGCCTTTTTCTTTGCTGAGAAAGTTTTGATTTCTATTTGAACATCTTTTTTTTTGTATCTCATCTGTCAAAATCTATTACTTTGGAATTTATAAAATTCCTGTCAATATTTATATTCTAAGTTATTTTCTATTCCAAGATGTTTCAGTTATTTGTATGCATCTAGAAAATAGAAATGGTTAACTATACATTAGGTTCTATTAAAAACTAATTTTGATATTTTTTATCAATCTATCTGCTTTTGTTCTACACTTTGATAACAAGCCTACCAAAGGTTGGCAGGTGGTAAGGTTGGTAAGTGAAGAAAACAATAGAGCAGACCAAAATGTAAAAGAACTAATTCAATTTTCATTTAACAGACTATGTGTGCATGTGTGTATGTGTGTGTGTGTGTGTTTCCCCAAGTTTTCCCACAAAGTCCTTCAGTATCTGAGAATTCCTATATGACCACCAGAATTTTTGTAAGTACAAGAGAGTGTAACGAAAGTAAAAGACCATGTCCTTATCTCCAAGTACTCCCAAGAGTCAAGGCTTTGTTGCTGCTGGTCAACATACAATTTCCCTGAGACATGGATAGCTACATTCGCACCCTTGCTTCACAATTTTGATTTATTCTCTTTTGTTTCCATATGGTTTCATTGGCATTCTGCATCATGTATTGTTAATTCACACAACGGTGCCTACCTCCTGCTAATCTATACAAAAGTTTTAAATTTAAAGAAAGCCAGAATTTACAAATACAGCATAATTTTATTTTAAGTATCGACTGAATGTATAAACTATACTGTAATAACACAGAAATCTGTATTTAGGGTCACTGCATAACTGTGACCCTTTTGTTACTTTATTAATTAGACTCCTTATCTGGATTTCAAGGAAATTATATCTTAGGTTGAACTCTATTGCAGGGCAGAAATTATTAGAGTTTTCCCTGGCAGTCACAATGTGCAGTGATTCGAGAAACCTTTTTCAGTTGTACTCTCAGTTCAGAAATTGTATCCTATATCAAAGTAAAATTAAAATTGCTTTATTATTTCCTCTCTTCTCACAAACACAATCTACCATAATTCATATTGTCTTTGATTTAGTACAGTGGAGTTCACAAAGAAAAGGGGGCCGGGGATGTGGCTCAGTGGTAGAGCATTTGCCTACCATGCATGGGCTGCTGGGTTGGATCTTCAATACTGCAACAAGAAAAAATTAAAATGCAAAACTCCTATTTACCTGAGTAGCAGTTTATACATTCAATAAATATTTAAAATAAAATTATGGGTACTTATAAGCATTGGCTCTCTTTAAGACTTCGAACAAGACGCATACAGGACAACAAGGAGAGATGCAGGATCACAGTTTTTGCTAGTTGCAACCAAAGACAAACCGGAAGTTTCAGATTGAGTGTCTGGAGTTTAAAACACAAAACCGCTCACATGGATGATAGAAAGGGTGTACTTGCCTTGTCACAAAATATTTTTACTCCAACTTAAAAACATAATGAACTTCGCTAAAGAATAAACTTAGTGGAAATCTTACAAAATATTCTGACAGATTTTGAACTATGAGAAGAAAGAGGAAATGAAAGGGAGGAAAAAATGAAGGAAGCAGAAAAAGATGAAATAGAAATAAAGGAGAGAGCAAAAGATAAATGTTGATTTTCATGGTGAGGGAAAGCAGAAGTGGGAAAATAGGATCGTGAAGGGGGAAGAAGAGCCAACACTGATGAGAGTTTAGTTAGGATCTGGTTGGCAAGATGGCAGCCCCTTGGGCCTGGTAGACTCCAGTAAGGAAAGCCTGAGGGGTAGGAGAAAGAAAGGGAAGATTTCCTGGGGCAAAGGATGCAATCAGAAAACCTCAAACCTTTCAAAATTTATTTCCATTTAGTTTTAAACTGTGTAATAATGAATGGTTTTCTTCAGTGTTTTTTCTAAGAAGGTTTGATAGAAATGAATTCCCACGCCCATTTTTATTTTGGAACAGAGTCTTGCTAAGTCACTAAGTTGCCCAGGCTTGCCTCACATTTGAGATCCTTCTGCATTCACCTCCTAGAGTGTTTGGATTATAGGCATGCACCACCACACCGGGCGGAATTTCTATACTTTTCTACCACAAATAACTTCAAGGGAGCCCACAAAATGAATTTTTGCTGGGCTGGGGTCATAGCTCTGTGGGATGACCCTGGGTTCAATCCCCAGTACCACACACACACATACACACACGCACACACACACCCCAAGGGGGGAAAGAAAAGGTATATAAATTCCTTTAATTTGTTCAGTAAAACAGCGACAAAATGACTTTGTGTGTCCTGCCCCTCCGCAATTGCAACTTGTTTGACCCAAACCGCCAGTGCAGAAAAGCATTCTAGGTAGAGTGACGGGAAGCAGGTTTTTATTTGCCTTCTAGGGGATCAAGTGCGAAGGGTCCGAGGACGCTTGGCAGGTGAAGGGTCAAAGGTGGTGGGCACTCAGTGGTACTCCTTCGCCGAAACATTTTAAACTACACAATTTAGTGAGAGGAATTTTTTCTATATAATTTATACATCATGAAAGTTGGGAACAATGAAATGGATATAACTAAAAATTGTAAAAATGAATAACACTTTTTATTATTTTAACTGACTGCAGTTTTTCATTCTTTCATTGTTTTTTTTTTTTTTTTAGGTTTTTTGAGACAGGGTCTCACCCTAATTCAGGCTGGCTCTGAACTCATTGTGTGGCCCAGGCTGGCCTCAAACTCACGGTGATCCTCCTGCCTCAGCCTTCCAAGCGCCGAGTTATGTTGTACATTACAGGTGTGTGCCACCACGCCCGGCTTGACTGGAATTTTTCTAAGGAGAGATTGTAATCCTTGATCTTTTTCTCTTTAGACAACAGCTGTTTTTAACATGGGCACCAGGAAAGGGTCACTTTAAGCAGCTTAAAATTTTGCCCTTAGGTCAGCCCAGGGCACCATACCACAGTGCCCAGCCTGAAAGGTGAAAAAAGAGAAACGCATTTTCTTGGTTTTGGAGGTTGAAAAGTCCAAGGTCACAGTTCCATCAAGTGTCACTTCCTGGTTATGTCTCTTTGGGGGACTGGCAGAGGCAGCCCCATCTCTGTTCTCTGAAGCTGTGGAGAGAGCGAAGAGTCTCCTCATTGTACAGCGGCACCCGCCCTCCTGGACTCAGGACCTGCCTTTGTGCGCTCCTTCTTCCAACAGCGTCCTGTGGTGCATTAGAGATGCAGCGTGTGACATGGCGGGGCTGGGGCTGCACAGTCCACAGAGCCCTACACAGGAAATCACCGCAGAACACAAATGCTCCACTATGGCAAACTAGCGTGAGTCCACTAGTGAGCAAACTGTATAAATCAGTTTTCAAAGTAACCTAGTATTGGTTACACCTATACCCAAATTTCCTGTACATTTTAGAAAAAAGGTACCTTTTGTTTCCATACAATTAATCAGCAGAAATTAATAATTAATGGTGCCACAAAGCGATCAGTAGTAGAAAGTGGTTTTTCTTTTTGAAAATTCAGAACAAAAGAAACAGATAAAATGTTATGTAGCTTTATTTGTGTTGGTTTTATGCAGGCTATGAGTACATTTCATCTTCATACAGTTACCTAAATATATTTTGGAAATAAGTGCTTTGAAGAAGAACTTTAAAATGTGTGTCATTTGTGCAAGCTGAATCAAAACACGTTTTTGTGATTTGAGGGCCCTTACTTTGCATTAGAAATGAGAATGACTCCAGTGCTTGGTGATGGGGAGCTGCAAGCAGAACCTATATCCACTTCTGTCTGGGCCTCAGCAGAGGCAGGAGGGGTGGAGGGGAGACGGCCACCTTACAACTTTCTTGTCTCGTAATTAACTGAAAAGTGAGGCAAAACTGTACGAAACTTTTATCTTAACTGGACCAATTTGAGAGAAATTTGGAAATTACATAGATTTCCAATACATACGGATAGTAAAATATCTCCAGGAACACATCTGTTGTTGAGTAAGTCAAGCTAGTGCCCAATGTACTGAGGGTAAGTGTGTAACATGTAGAATTGTGAGTGTTTCAATTAAAAAGTGTTGAACATTATACAGGACTTGGATTCTGGTCCAAGGTAATTCAAGGACGCATCTAAGACGTTTGCTCTGGATTGGATACTGTCAGAAAGTTTGGGTGATTTTGAGATGAGATAAAGAATTAGCAGTCACCTTGGGTGGCATAGTGACCTTGTATTTGTCTGTATTTAAAAAACTTACAACGTGGCCCTGCTCCACCTCACTTTATTATAGCTGCCAAGTGAATCTATCTGTGGTCCTGCTCTGACTGAGATTGTCCATATCCACAAGGACCATAACTTGACCGGACTTCAAGAGCCTGGCCAGAACTAACTCAAATGTCCTCTGCATAATGTCCTATTGGACAACACAATGAGTTTAACCTATCTGTGCTGTTACAAACTCAACTTGACCTTTCGATTATTTTTTAAAGCTTTGACAGCTAGATGTGATTCTTTTTGCTTTCTTCATTTCTGGGTGCCATTCAATAAGCCAGAATCTGAACTTTACAGTGCCACTAGAATAATAATAGGCGACAATACAATTTATAACTCAGCTGAAACACTCAGGGAAACAGAATTGTGCCTGGAAAGTTAAGAATGTAAATTCAAGCTTGCTATTAGAATTAATCTTCTGAAGTTCATGTTTAACCATTTCCCTGGGCTGACATATCAATGGTAGTGCATTTCTACGCAATGCCTTGAAGATCTTTAGAATGACACATATCATATTTGTGTGGAGTTATGGTCAGTTTCAAGCTACAGATTTCCTGTGATTGGGCAGACCTCTTGCTTTCATGATATTGCTCTGGAAAGAGGAAGAAAGCTACTAGACAACAAGGGCTCATTAAGCCTCTCTAATGTGAAAAGCAAAGTTAACTGGGTCTTCTATGCGGCTTACATGTAAGAAGCTTTCACTCGTTAAATATGAAGTGTCCATCACTTAAAGGGTTTGGTCCCTGGTGTAGCCATATTCAGAGCTAACCCAAGAGGTAATTTTTCTCATTAACAGACCCTCGTATGAGCTCACAGCTGAACTGGCTGTTAGGAGGTAGGGCCCACTTGGATGGAAAGCTCACCAAAGACCTGTCTTTGAATGGTGTATCTGTACACAGCTCTTCTGTCTTCCTGGCTGGCATGAGGTGAGCAACTCTGCTGTGCCACACACTTCCGCCCTGGTGTTCTGCCTCACTCAGGCCCACAGTGATGAATCAGCAGACCATAAATTGAAACCTCTGAAACCATGAGCCAAAGTGAGCCTTTCTTCCTTTAAATTGTTGTATGACATACCTAGATGTCCTGCCAAAGCCTCATGCAATCATAGGTGGAGCTTTTGGGAGATGACAGGATCATGGGTATGTGATATTGGATTAGTTCACTGATGAGTGTATAGCTGGGTGTGATGCTGGGAGGTGAAGCCTGGTAGGAAGAGGATGGGTCACTCTGGGTGTGGCCTGGATATATATATTGAGCACTGCTGCTTCCTGCCTACCACACCATGAACTGTTTCTCCTCTGCCATCCTGCCCTGCCTTGGAACCAGTCAACTACGGACTGACGTCTCCACAGACTGTGAGCCAAAATAAATCTCTCCTCCTTTAACTTAACTGCTGTCAGTTATTTTGTTCCAGTAATAAGAAAGACAAGAAATTGACTAATACAAGTTTCTTGATGGGACCTCACAATTCCTTAATTTTCAGCACTTTGGACTTGAAGAATTAGACAAAAAGAATTCTACACTATTTTTAGAGCACCAAAGTAATCGATTCCTTGGTATCTTTTACCAAATGCATGTACATGTTATGAGATGTACTAAGTGTGTCACGTGTTCTATTTGGCCTTAGCAGTCCTGGGTTTTTCATCATTTGGGTCTTTAGCAATCAAAGATGTCTCTGAGAACCTGTCAAGTTTCCCCATATTTCTTATCCTTATAAGTACATCATGTGTCACCTTATAATGGTAAGTCAGTGAATTTTTAAAAACTTGGATGCAGGACAGAGTAAAGAAGGTTTTGGTGTTGGTGTCCCTTAAAATGTCTTGACTAAACAAGGGGAAAGCAGGAGCGAGTGATAGGGAAAGAATATCAGTAGGCTGGTATTCAGAGTCAGCTCTGTCTTCTAATTGTGGCTCAGAGTGGGCTCCCTCAGGTGTTTTAATCTCTTTGAACCTCAGTTTTCTTATTCACACAATGAGGATGATGCTATTGGCCTTGCAGAAATGTGGAGAGGATTGCAGATGACATGTGTATTCTGTGTCCTGTATACATGGCTCTCTATAAATAGTTGAGGGAGGCTTTTACTCTAAGATAACTTCTGACACTGTGACACAAAGTTTCTAAAGTGCATCTGTCCCATGCAAGTAGAGACTTTTCCAAATACTCTCTAGGGGGCGGGCAATCGGGGCTGCAAGTTGGAAGGGGTGATGCAATGTGTAGCGTCAGACATCGCATTGTTTCCCAGACATGCTTTAAATCCCTGTCTCTCCCTCCGAGGCAGTGTGAGCTGTGTAATCAGAAATCTCCCCGTAGCTGTGTACTTGCTGACTCTGAAGCGACTTCGCAGCTCACAGTGACTCTGCCCTTCCGTGCATCACTCTTGGCGAAGCAACACACAGCCAGCCTGCTCTCCGTCTTCATTTTGATGGCACGGCTCTTCTGTAATCTCCGCATTAAAGTCTGAGGATTTCCTATAAAAATACGTTTAATTCTGATCTCCATCTGCTTTTCTTGTGCTTGTTCTTTAATCTCTACTTCTATTTATGAATTTATGTATTACCAAATGTCAGTGGTTCACACCGCTGGGCGCTTGTCCGTGTGGAGTTGGCCCACAGGTGCTCAGAGTCCCACTGAAGTCACTGCAGGCCCCCCCGAGCTGTGGCTGGGCTGTGGCCTGGCTCTGGCCGGACTGTTGAATGTGCGCTCTTCTCGGAAGGCACCCAGTTCCACGGAACACCTCTCTTCATAATAAGCAGAAATGGTTTTTACTTAAGTGCAGAAAGGAGTTTATACGCAAAGTAAATCAAGTTTAACCACTAGAGAGCTAATTATTGCTATTTTTAAACCATAAAGGAGTCTATTTCATGCTCAGCTCATGCTTCAAAACATTTCAAACATGGATTATTTTAAGCAGGTTTAACAATCTCCTTTGCTAAAAAACATAATAGCTCATAACATAATTTTATTGAAATAAGAATACTTGTAGATAGGAGGTAAGTGGATTTCACACAAGATTTCAAAATGAGATCAGGACTTTCAAAAGAGAAAAAGTGGAAGCTCGTTATGACGACTGTGGACAAGTTAATAATGGTTCCTCTACAAGTGGAAAACGTATTACGATTGTTTAATGTAACTAAAGCCAATGTCCTTATTGAGCTATTAAAGACTTGTGAAGCATTTTTGAAGTTTCCACTGATTTTTCACTCTGTCAACAAGTGTGTAGTTCATTATGAACTCAGGACTCGACTTCACGTTCTTATTTGGAAACGTCGTTCTTGTTTCCTCAATCTCCATGTTTGAAGGCAAGTTTTACAACATCTGTGTTTTAAGCACTATCAATTAAATATTCACTTGTTTTCAGTAGTCCTGGCTCATAGAATCATTTACAGGCACTATTAAGTGATTAACATGGAAAGGAAGTGGGGCAGCACAAATACATCCTTCAGCACCTTCGTTTGTTTTTAAGTTTGGTTTGTCACACGGAGGGTTTGGTTTTGAGACTCCAACTGATTGGAGTCACATAACTAGGTATCCCTTCTTCCTTTACTGGGATCCCTGGATGATTCCACCATTCTTAATAAATAACCGGTAAGAAGCAGCAGAAAACGTGGGTTAGAAAGAATGGTGCAGGATATTTGTTACTTTTTTCATCTCCAATTCATTTAAAATGAATCAATCTGCCATTTCCTTCCAGGTCATTAATAATAGAAGGGTTTTGGTTTTTTTCTCTTTTCATTGTTAAACAACATTTTTACATTTCTGCACATTTGCAAGATTATTTCTCACTTGCAAGATTATTTCTCACTTGCAAGATATTTCTCACTTGTCCTAAAATTATCAATTAAGTGTAGACAACACTCCAAGTTTTAAATAAGGTGCTAGGTGCATAAATGAATAAGATGTCACTCTGAGCCACGTGGAATTCATAAAACAGCCATTAATTCATCCCGTGTTAGTCAACTTTCTGTCACTGTGACAAAATACAGAAGACAATCAACTTATAAAAATGAAAGATTCATTTCTCCTCTGAGTTTCAGAGGTTTCTGTCCAGGGATGACTAGCTCACTGCTTTTGGGCTTGGGGTGAGACAGCAATTGTTGTGTGGTGCATGTGTTAGGGCAGGGTACTCAACTCATGGCAGCTGGGAAGAAAAAGACAGAGACAGGAAAGGTGGAGGGTTTAACTATCTCCTCCACAGGCCACACCTGGGTGACTTCCCTTCCTTCCACCAGCCTCCATCCCTTAAACTTCCACCACCTCCCAGTAGCAACAAGCTGAGGTCCAAGGTCCAAGATTTTAGCACACAAGCCTTTGGTGGATGCTCCACACTCAAATTATGGCAATTAATTCAGAAAACAACAGCACTTAGCACTGTTCTAAGCGCTTAGGACAGTTAAAAGAACAAAAAGAGAGGCAAAGAACTGATCTTGTGGGACTTGTATCCCAGAAGTGGGAGAAAAACAATAGCAATAATCATAGGAGTAGGTAAATTACAGGGCATGCTAGGAATTGGTAAGAGCTATGTGAAAACAAAGGGGTGTCACGGGCACTTAGTGGGGCGTTACAGTGACAAATAAGGGAGCCCTGGCAGGTGTCATCTGGAGAGTGTCTTATGGGCAAACACATAAAGCGAATGAAGAGGTTCGTTAGCTGAAACCTGATGGGAACACTGTACAGGCGGAGAGGACAGCAAATACTAATGTCTGGCACTTTGAGGAAGGAGTCAGGAGGCCGGCGTGGCCACAGCTGAAGGGCCAAGCAGAGAGTAAGAGGAGACGACAGAGGGGAGGTGGGAGGCCAAGGAAGGGTTGTGGGTTTTTCCATACTTGAAGTGGAGGCTGTTTCAGTGTTGAACAAAGGACTGGCAGGACTGTGGAGGTGAGTGCCACAATTTAGGGTGCTGATAAAATAGTGAGGGGGCTAACAGATGCTGAGGAAGAATGAAAATCACTGGGCCATTAAAAGAGGAGCAGGAATTATCTGAGAAAGGGAGCACAAGCCGGAAGTGCTCCGGTTGGTAAGGAAGCAGGTAAGGATGTGTACAATGCATTCAGAAGACCACACCTGGGCGCCTTGAAGGAAAATCAGGGACACATGTGGGAGCCTTGTGAGCACTGAGCCTGGAGAGAGGCGGCCTGAGTCTAGGGTGGAAAGCCCAGTGCAGAGGAAGGTGAGTATTGAGCCTGGAGGCCTGTGCTCACGCTGGCGACTCAGCACAGAGGTGGGGCGACTGCACATGCATGGCACGTGACGTTTGGCCAGCTAGCATGACACCAATGTCATAGAGCAAATTTTGTAACCCAAACTCAACAGTTAGACCAAAATGGTCTGCCTTCCAAAAGAAACATCTCCACATCCATGAAAAAATACTTGTGCTGGGGTTTCGGCATGGCACAGTTGGGGTTCTAACAAGTTTGGTAAACCCTTATTCAGATTTGGGGACAATTCACATCATAACACTGAAGAATGCCCAACACTAAGAGTCGTGTGCCTCACAATTTGTCATTAGCAGTTTGTCACAGTGCGATGACTCTGCAGAAGCTCTGAATCCTGTAAACATCTAGACGCCAGATCTATTGCAGCTTCCTGGAACAAAATAAAATAGGAAATGATGTGCTCTGGTCTACAGTTACACATGTGGGGGAGGGAGCAAGTTACAGAGCCGAGGGACTCAGGAAAACCTTCCAAAGTGAGAAGAACGGGGGAGAAGGTCAGGCAAATGGGAATGGAATGGAATGCTCCGGAAACCAGTGTTCACAGGTCTTGTAAAAGAAAGGAGTGGTAAACTGAGGCAGTCCTGACATGCAGGACCTGAGGCCGGTGTGACAGGTTAGTGGCACCTCCTCAGTGAGAGGCTGCAAGGCAATGACCATACATTCTTCCGAGAGGCTGATTAAGACAGGTAAAAGCTGAAAAGTCATTTCTCTAAGAGCTTTGTCATTGGACACTGTTCTCAAAGAGAAGATACATTCTGCTAGGTGCTGAGAATCCAAAGAGAAACGCAGCGGTAATGGCAGCATCTAGAGTGTTTAGAAGGTGTCAAAGCAGTATATTTAGATCAATCTCTCTTAAAATTTTTTTCATGAGAATAGTAGGTAGGTGATGGGCCAGGTGTGGCAAGTCTGAATTCTAGTACTTTAGGAGGCTGAAGCAGGGATCTCAAGTGGAACCCAGTCTAAGAAATTTAGGGATGCCCTGTGTAAAAATAAAAAGGATACAGGATGTAGCTTGGTGTGAAGCCCTTGGATTTAATCCTCTCAGAGCCACCAAAATGGGGTGGGGGGGAGAGGGGGAGGAGGAGCAGGAGGAGGAAGAGGTAGGCGATGGGAGAGAGTACTTACTCCTTTTCCTGAAGGCTGAATAGAAAGGACAGAATATTCACTCCACTAACCAGGAAGGAGGGCATGAAGGCTGGAAGCTCCTACTGCTTCTCATGGTACTTCATGAGCCCATTTTTCTCTAAGCAGACCTGGAAGCCACAGGTCTGATTTGACCTCCATCTGTCACATCTTGTGCCTTGTTCCTGATTTGAATACTCACAGAGAATGCATTTTATTTACTGGCTTCACAAAAGTAAGAAGCAAGTGAGATGTTCACAGTGTGTTTGTCTTGTTTGTTATTCTGCTAAAGAATAAAAGGACTTGAGCCTGTTTTTAAATTAATTGATGGGACGTACTCATTAGAGAGCAAGTAAATGTAAGAGCAATAGCAAGAAGAAATAATGAAAGCAACAAGATCCCTGACTAGATGACAGCACAGAGAGAAAAGGATCCACCACAGGCCAGCAACACTCCATTTCTGTATCTGGCGACACAGAACTCCTTCTGCAGATGACGTGGGTGGTAAGCACCTGTCAGGCGCCACGTGTCTCTGTCAGTACAAAACAGGAAGAGCAGCTGGAAGTCAGAGGGGCAGGAGTGGGAGGGATTTCAGTCCATTTCCTGTCCTCTTGCTCTTGTAACTTCCTACACTTTTCCATGTGGGTGTTAGGTCCTTATATAACAGAGCCTGGAAGCCAGACATTAGTTTCCTATTCCAAATGCATTTTTCCTTTTTTTTTTTTTCTTTTTTTGTAGGCAGATCAGTCCCTGATTTTTTACGTATGTGCCTCTCTTTCATATGAATCTGAACTAAATTTAGATCTAATTCAATCTGAGCCCCCCACTTTGGACAATGACTTATATAAGAATGACTTGTAATGCTTATATTCAAGGAGACGTGAAGAACAGTCTGCTGAGGTATTGTGGTAAAAGATTCTTTTTTAATTACACAGAGATCCACAGAACAAAGTTCCTGTTGATTTGTTGGCTGTGATAGCTGGAAGTGCGCAGTCATTTTCCATTCATGGAGGGAGCTCGTTCAAGGACCAAGAGGAAGACCCCAGAGTGAACATGGACACCGACTTCCTTGAGCCGACGAATTAAGAGACACTGAACTTCTGGGAAGTAAATAATTATACTCTATCTCAATCATTTTATGTCTGCTACCACCAAAAGTGTATTGATATGTTGATATCCGAATATTTTATTAAAACTTCATTTATATAAGAGGGTTAAAAGGATGTTCCGCACATTTTGATTTTTACAAATTGCAAACAATATATGTAGTATATGATAGTTTAAAAGATGACGCTTGAAGAGAGAAAATATAGGGCTTAAATTGATGATAAATTAACACCTAACTTTAACTTGTTATAATTTCTGGTGTTGTCTGTTCTGTGGCATTGGGGCTATTATATTCTTTGTACAAATGACTCATGTGGTACCTCTCCACACATATTTCCTCAGTATCAAATGTGAGTGATTTCTTTATAAATCTGAAGATACATTTCTAAACCCCAAGAACTGGCATGATAGAAGCATCAGATGGAAAACTTAAAATGCCTTTTCACTGAGCTACTGAGAGTTCTCCTAGTGCAAGAGAAAAGAGGTTAGGAGCCCAGACTTTGGGACATGCTGGATCATGTTGCAGCAAATTGAGACCTCTGGAGCTCAGAGACCCTGATCTGTAAGCAGAGAGGTCTGGAATTGGGGGGAAGCTCTCTGTCAGGTAAATTGGAGTAAGACAAGCATCCCAAGTTACGGCCCAAAGGAAACTCTATGTCTCAGTATGCTTGGTTTTCCGTAAGGAAATATCATAGGTGAGGCAGCCTGAATGAAACAAGAATTTATTTCTCATGGTTGTGGAGTCTAGAAAGTCAAAGATCAAAGTGGGCTCGGTACGTGGTGAGGTCCTGCTTCCCAGATGATGGAGGGAGCCTTCGGGGTGTTCACGCCGTGGGGGCGCAGGGGTCCCTCTGACCTCTTCACAGTGACATTCATCCCACTTGCGAGGACTCCAGCCTCATGACCTAGTCACCTCCCAGAAATTCCCCCCCAACCCTCACTGTGGAGACCAGGATTTCAATAAATGGATGTGGGGGCGGGAAACAAGGATTCAGATTGCCGGGCTGCTAATAATGTTTAATAGATTGCATAGAACAGAGTCTTGACTGAGCATTTGCGGGTCTTTCCAGAAATGCCAGAATGAGTGACAGATTTTTTTCACCCCAAATTTGTTGGAAATAACTGCATATAGTCATGAGCAGACATGCCTCTGAGTGTGTTTGCGCATGTATATGTGTGTGTGTATGTGTGTGTTGGTGTCTCTTAGCAGATAGGGACTTCATATCATCAATTGCATAACACTTCCAAAATAGAAGCCTTGCCATTCATTGGAATACATTCTTATATATGGTTGTTACTGACAGATACATAAATGATCATTATAGGATTTTAATAAGCATTTGACCTTAACAGAATAAAGACCAAGACAATGGATTGATGTGTGCTCTTTTCTTTTAAGATGCATCTCAAATAAGGTAAATACTTAAAAATAATGGAAATCACATGAAAGAATGTGAACGTGTAGAACGACATGACCTAAATATTTGATAACTATATTTTCCAGTTTCCAGGCAGACACCTCAGTGTCATGCAGATATCTGCTTTGATTGCAGCTTCCCAAATGCCACCACTCAGGAGCTTGAAGAGGTCCTCGGGGGACAGTAAAATCTGTGTGACGTTCGTCACTGGTAGTTAATATGCCGGTGGAACTGGAACCACAAAGCTCAGCGTCACACTCTCTCGGTTTATGACTTGGATCTACCCTTACTATCTGAGTAAATTTAAGCCACCCACTTTTCTTGTCCCTGGGGCGTCTTTTGCAAAACAGAGCTCACAAAATTATCTATGACTTCATACACTTAAAGCATTTAAAACAGTGCCTGGTAAATAATAAACGCTCCCTAAGTGTTATCTGTTATCATCATTAGTGTTTACTTCCAATAGCTGAATATTAATTCAAAAGTAATGAACAGAAAAGAGTAGTTCATCAATAATAGTACCCAGATAAGTTGAATAATATTTCTTCATTATGTGTATTAAAGAAAAATCAATTAATACTCTTGAGTTATTTTGCTAGGGCTTCCATAACACGGTGCTACCAACCGGGTGGCGAAGGCAGCAGACATGTCTGGCCTTCTGGGTCTGGAGACTAGAAACCCAAGATCAAGGCGTCTGAGGGGTTGGTTCCTCCTCAGAGCCGTGACGAAGAATCTGCTCCCTGTTTCTCCCAGCTCCTGTGGGTCGGGTGACAATCTTTGGTTTTCCTTAGCTTCCTCGATTCTGATTTTTGACTTCCTGTTTACATGGTTTTTGTCCTATATTTGTCTGTCTCCAAATTTCCCCCATTTTGTAAGGAAGTAATCTCCAAATACAGTTTCATTCTGAGGTACTGAAGTTTAGGACTTCATTGTGTGAATTTTTAAGGGACATGATTCAACCTATATCAACTGTAAATTTTTATTATTATATCTTTTTGCTGTAATGTGCCCTACTACCACATTTTATGTCTACTTGTTATTTGTAGACTGCTTATTCACTGTTTATCATTAATTTGGAGCTACTGTCTTCCTCTTAGGATTATTTTGGCTATTTTAATACTACTGGCAGGTGTACAACAAAGTAAACATTGAAAATGAATCCATTTGAGAGTTAATTGATTCTTTGTCATATAATACTGTAGTAACTATTGTAATCTTGTATTATAATTCTTTTAAGATTCCACATAAGCCATACTATGCGATTCGTATGGACAGAAATGAAAGTGTTGCCTTCACAGGTTAGTAATTTATCACTATCTGCCAAAAAATCTCTAGTCCTTTCCCCATCCTCTTGTACTTATAACACTTTTCCAGGTGGGTGGTGGGTCCTTATATAAGCCATAGTCATTAGTTTCCTATTCCAAATGCAATTTCTGTTTTTGTTTTTTGTTTTCTTTTTCTTTTTTGTAAGCAGATTAGTTCCTGATTTTTTATGTGTCTACCTCTCTTTCATATGAATCTGGACTAAATTTAGGTCTAATTCAATCTGAGGGTCCCTTTTTTTGACAATGACTTATGTAAGAAAGGTACATGATGCTTATATCCACAATCTGCTGGGGTGTTGTGGTAAAGCATGTTTTTTTAGTTAAACAGAGATCCACAGAAGAAAGTTTCTGTTGATTTGCTGGAAGTGCACAGTATTGCTTTAAAAAATTAGAATAATATGTAACAGTGCCTATTCAAATGAAAATAAAGAAGTTAATAAATTCACCCAAATAATTATTATAATACTATTTGGCCAGTAAATAACTTTACATTATGGTTTGAGGAAAAGTAACTGTTAATTGAACTGTAACGGTATATCCTTTGAACTTGAGCAATGCAAAATCTGAACACAGTGATGAGTTAAACTTTTCAGCGATCCCATTCTGATGAATCTCCCTGCTGTCTTGAGCCGTCTGTCCCACCATGGTGTTGTTCGTGTGCACGCCACCTTAAACTGCAATCTGAACAACATCTGCAGAATGTGCTATTCAACATAGATGAAATTATAAACTCTGTTTTCCAGTTCTTTAAGATCTCAAGTTTAGAGTTCAAAGGAGGAACTTGAAAAAGATTTGAACAATGGAATCCTACTGAAATCTTCATTCATCTGTATAAACATCCCAGAGCCTTTATGTCTGAATATCCCACGTGGTTCTTGAATAACCACAATAGATTTTAGCTCCTTTGCTCTTCTAACACTGAGGCAGTTCTCAAGCTCAGAGATTTTGAATGAAATAGAGACCTTATCACCTTGAGAAATACCATGCTGAACTGTCAGAAATTAATAGTGAAAGTCTTCTTCTTACTCATCTACAGACTGAGATGATTTACCAGAGTATTTGTGCAATGAAGAAGGAAAAACAAGTTTTTCAACCTCTAGAGTTATTCTTACAAAGCTAAAACGTTAGTGCCCATTATTCAAAAAAAAAAAAAAAGATACAGTCTTGTTTTAGTTCCTCCTCTGGGCTCAATGGGTCCCCAAATTTATTTGGTGGCTATTTTCCAGTTCCAAAATATAAAGACAGAACAAAATTGCTCAGCTTTTCAAAGTATTTCTATATTGGTCTTTAAACTCCGGAACAAGGACTACCGCAGTAAGAAAGGTAAAGTTGAACGACCCCTACTACCAATGTTAATATACATTATCACACCCCAGAGAAAGAAGGAGATTACAGCTTTATTAGGAACCTAAAGGACACCAGGGTTGTACATTGATAGGTGGATTTTAAGACTATGGAGAATCATACATTTAATTTATGGTGATTTCATTTGTAGATGCCTCTTACAGTTTGCTGTAGTTGCTTTGGGTTTTATTTTGTTTTGTTTGGTTTGTTTTGTGGTATGAAGGTTTGAACACAGTGTCTTCCCACTAAGCCACATCTCCAGTCCCCTTTTTAAAATTTTTAGTCAGTCTCACTAACTTCCTAAAGCAACCAAGCTGATTTCAAATTTGTGATCCTCTTTCCTCAACTTTCCGGAGTCCTGAGATCAAAGCTATGAGACCCAGTATTCTAGCCAGTGGTTTCTTTCTTGAAATAAACAAATAGTCTTTGTTATCAGGTATGTGGCTATTAATCTGGTGAATGCTTTCATAGCTATATATTTTAAGAAAGGATACTAAAATCAGTTTTCCCGGCAGGATTAGTAAAACACTGTCTTACTTCAGACTATATGAAAACACCAGCCCGTTTTAACAGTCTTGCCCTCAGGGCTCTTGATAGCTCCCATGTTGCACAGTACATTACATTGAACTTCCACACTGCAGATCACGTCTGGTGAGAACACGGTACAAACTGCCATAGATCCTTTGGTTGAAGGTGATGTTATGGTTTATATCCAAACTTCATTCACTCATAGGTGGGGCTGCTGGGAGGTGCCTGCATCATGGGTGTGTGGTCCTGGATCCTCCATTCAAGGGTTTATAGCTGGGTGTGCTGTTTGGAAGTGAAGCCTGGTGGGAGGAGGTGGGTAATCAAAGGCATGGCCTGAAAGTGTATATCCTTCCTACTCCCTTCATCACTCTCTGCCTCCTGCTGCCATGCCATGGACTGCTTCTCCTCCGCCAGGTCCCACTATGATGCAGCCTGCCTCAGAGCCAGCCGACTATGCATTGAAACCCTATAAACTCTGAGCCAAAATAAACCTTCCCTCCTTTAACTTGTGGGTGTTGGGTATTGTAGGGTGACTGTACCCCTTAATAAACTAGTATATATTTTATGGAGCTGTAGTGGAGAGAAGTTGGAAGGCTCCAAATATAATATTGACATGAGAATTGACAAGGAGAAGGGGATGCTACTTACCATGATTGATCAGCTTTTGTTACATACATGTGTTGAACTATCACACACTGTACCCCATTAATATGTATAACCATTAAAAATTAACCAAACATAAAAACTTAATATAATGTCAAGCTTCTTCCCAGAAAAAAAAA
>PVJO010025036.1:0-23383 GCA_004026905.1 Hystrix cristata | reverse complement strand
GTCATAGAGTGCAGTCCTGTCTTCTAGTTCTGAGATTCTGTCTTCGCTCTCATTTAATCGATTGCGTATACTTTCAAGACAGTTTTTGATTTCTTGGACATCTGTTTGGATCTGTTTCATGGGTTCCATTTCTTTCCTGAATTGAATGGTCAAGTTTTCCATTGTTTTTCTTAGCTCTTCTGTTTTTTTATGTGTGTCTACTCTAAATTCACTAAGCAGGTCTTTCATTATGATCGTCATCTCTGACTTAACTTGGCCACTTATTTCTAATCTGATGTTCTCTATAACCTCATCCATCTGTTTTTTAACTTCTGCTGCTATCATTTCTGAAAGTTTGCTTGAGTGTTTTCCAATTTCCTCTATTTCATTGTCCTCTGGATTTGTTCTGGATGAGCTGGGGGTCTGGGGTTGTATTTTACTTCTGGGTCTCGACATTTTCTATTTTTTTTTTTTTTGGTATCTATATGTATTTCCCCCCTTTTAGTTTCAGTGCTGATTTTTATATTTTGATTATGGGAGGTTGCTTGAAGACAAATATCAATACTTTTTAGGAGAATTCCGTTTGTTCAGTGTCTTCTAGGCATATGTGATTCTTGGCTCTCATGGTTGTCTCAAGACCCTGGATTTTGTTAATGATTATTACCTCAGATAATTACAGTATTACCACATGAGAATGTACAACTGGTTATAGCCTGTATGGCACACTTGTTACACTAGTACATTAACAATAGCATCAATTACATTCATGAAATTGACTGACTGTGGTAGAAATTAACTTTGTATCTTTAACCATAAGAGCAAGGTCTACACTATCATAAAGCAGAATCCAATATAAACCAGGAATCTGTATGTAGTGGGTATTTTGTTAGTAGAGTGATTTTTCCCCCCTGCTTGTAGCAGGGATAATGAGGGATTGGAAAAGGTATAGAGGTAATGAGGAAAGTTCTATTAGATGTAAAACTTACAGTAGGATATTACTTATGCTTTGGGAAACTTGAGTAGATAGTTTACAAACAGTGAACTATCACAAAGGTGATAGTAGTGGGTCAAACCATGTAAATTCCATACAATATTTACTCATATGAAAAAGGAAAAGGAGAGAGAAAACAAGAAGAAAAGGAAAAACAGCATTTGCTTAAGGAAGGAAAGATATGAGCTAAGCAGGGGTCAATAAAAGTAAAAATCAAAACAACAAAAACAAGAAAGAATATGTAGACAAGAGAATGCATTGGACAGGTATCAGGATGAATAAGAGAAAGAGAAAATAAGGAGAAACAAAACCAATATATACATATATTATGTATACATACACATACAGTGGGATTTCTCTGATGGCCACCACTCTGTGGGGGGCACAGGCCGAAACCTGATTCTGTGTTCGTTAGCCCTACCGTGCCTGCAGTGGTCAGTGCTGGGTACTATGTTGATCCTGGCCTCCAAGCATGAAGTCTGGGGGCAGTTGTCAGACTACAGCAATCTGGGGGATCTTTGGTAGCCTGCCCACGTCTCCTTATAGTTTATGTCTCTAAAAGTTCCTTAGTGGTGTGGGTATTGTTGGCTTTACCAGATAGTGATGGTTTGGATCAGAAAAGAAATGGGAAAAGGAAAAAAAAAAAGAAGACGACACTGAGGGAGAGAGGTAACAGTGCTTTCAGTGCAAGGTGTTTCCCACCCTATTTGATGTTCACCCTGCCAGTGCACAGGCCAAGCCAGCGCAAATCCACACCAGGAAGCAGCCTGACCTGCAAGCTCAAGCCTCATGCCCACGATGGAGTCCGGAGCTGTCTTCTTATTAAACTTTATAAAACACTTTACCCAAGAAACATCAGGAATCTCATTCTTTTTATGGAATAAGTAAACTATATTTTAGCCCCTAGAACAAGTCAAAAAATTTCAAATATTTAAGTAATATGTCCTCTGATCCTAGTGGAAGTAAATTATAAATCAGTAATAAACAGGTCACCAGAAACTAAATAATGTACTTCTAGATGATCCATGGATCAAAGAAGAAAGCAAAAGTGAAATTAGCATTTTTAACTGACTGAAAATGAAACACAAGTTTGTGTCCTTAAAAGACACAAACTCTGGGGCTGGGGATTTAGCTCAGTGATTAGAGTGCTTGCCTTGCAAGCACAAGGGCCTGAGATCGATCCCCGGCACCACAAAAAAAAAAAAAAAAAAAAAAAAAAAAAAAAAAAAAAAAAAAAAAAAAAAAAAAAAAAAAAAAAAAAAAGACACAAACTCCTAAGGATCATTCCAAAAGAAATAACCTAAACAACCCAAAATTGACTAAAGAAATTGATATGTAAATTCAACTTTCCAAAAATGAAAACTTCTGTCCAGACAGATTTACTTGTGATTTCTACCAAATATTTAAGAAAATGATAAGGGCGCTAGGAAACTTTTTGGGATAATTCGAGAGGAAGAAATGTTCCCAACTCATTCATGAAAGCAGCATAACCCTGATAGGAAAACACATTACAAGGGAAGAATAGTACACAACATTATCCCCCACGAACACAGATGCAGCATTGCAAACATGTAAGCAACTTAAGTCCAACCTTGTATGCAAAGCACACATCTTGGCCAAGTGGGTTTATCCCAAGAGGTCTGAGAGGCAATCAATATAGTTCATAATAATAGTAAGCTGAAAATGAAGGGGGAAAAAAAGCTACTCCCAATAGACACAGAAAAAGGATTTGACAAAATTCAACACTTAACTCCTCATAAAATTCTCATTAAAGTAGAAATATTCTAACCTGATAAAGGTCAGCTACAAAAAAAAAATACCTACAGCTAACATCAAACTTACAGTAAAAGACTGAATACATTCATACAAGAAAGGAAGACTCGTATATGTTTTTCTCACTACTTTTGAACATCTTCCAGTCAGTTCAATCAGACAAGAAAAATAACTAAACAGATTCAGGTTAGAAAAAGAAGCGAATCACAGATGACCCGATAGTTTACGTGAGAGGCTGGCAAATTACAGGATGTGGGTAAGGCTCAAAGAATGAAGAATAGTTTTTTTTTAAATATTTTTATGGTTATAAATAATATTGAAACAAAGAAGAATCTACAAAAAAAGGCTACATGTGCTCCATAAAACTTAAAATATTTATTATCTGGTCATTTAGAGAAAATTTTGCCAGCCCCTGGTCTGTATAGAAAATCTGATGGAATATCCAAAAACCTACTAGGACAAATAATGAGTTTAGAAAGTTTCTGGACACAGGATTAGTATATATAGTCATTCCTACTTCTGTATAATAGGGATATATAATCAGAAATTTATGTTTTAAAAATAACACCTTGTTTCTCTGAAAATGAAACCAAATTGGAAAATAAGCAGCCTTGATAACTAGAGATCAAAAACGTCAGCCCCAGTCAGACTGTCTTTGCCTCACCTGACATCGCTGTTCCCTCATTCTGTATCTATTCCCTAAGGCAGGTAGGTTGAGGACAGGCTGAATGGGGCTGGAACTTTTGATCTCTAGTTTTCACGGCTGATTCTTTTCTAGTTAGGTCTTATTTTGGGGGAAATGGAGAATTTATCAAAATGATAATACATATAAATAAATTTGACAAAAACTTGAAAGTCCTGTACACTGAAACTTAATAAAATATGAATAAAAAAGGATAAATTTGAGTCACTCATGGGAAAATGGATGCACCTTGAGACCATAATGTTAAGTGAAATAAATCAGGCACACAACCTTAAGTATCACATGGTTTCTCTTATACGAGAAATCCAAAATATAAATAAATAAAGAGAAAAATAAAAATAAATACCAGGAAACAGGGAGGAGATGGATCCTTTGCAAATAGAATCAAGAGATGGAGGGGGGGAGAGAACCGAGGTGTGTTTTATATATGTCTAAAAACTCCTCATAATGAATGTAATCATTATGTACTTCAAACGTACTAATAAAAATTTTAAAAAGAAGAAAATCTGAACGTAAGGGGCTACTCCTCCTTTATGAGTCAGGAGACTCAGTATTGTCAAGATGTCATTTTCCCTCTGAAACATGTATAGATTTAATGCTGTCCCAACCAAAATCCCAAGAAACATTTCTGTAGGAAAAGGCAAACTGATTTTAATATTCCTATGGAAATGGAAAGGAACAAGAATAGCCAAAATAACTTTAAAAGAAATAATAAGGTAGAAAGATGTACATTACTTAAATTTAAGGCTTTTTATAAATCTCTAGTAATCAAGACAGTGTAGTATGGACATAAACATAACCAAATATAATAATGGAATATAACAGATATATTCAATTGATGTTTTTAATTGCGTAAGAAATTCAGAAAAAAGTCTTTTCAAAAAATGATGCTCATATCCCCTAAATGAACTTTAATTCATATTTAGCATCAAAACAAAAGTTTACTCAAATAGATCACAGATCTAAGGGTAAAACCAAAAATTATAAAATTTCCAGAAGAACATATAGTAAATTTCATGACTATGTGCTTGGAAAATATTTCATGGACATGAAACCAAAAGCACAATCTAATTTTTAAAATATGTAAATTGGACTTCATCAACATTAACAACTGCTCTTCAAAAGATACAATACTTAAGAGTGAAATTCTCACTACACATTGGGAAGCAATATTTGCAAATTACATATCTAGTAAAAACATATATACACAGAACTTTGAAAACTCAGTAAGAAGACAGATGACCCAATTTAAAAATGGTCAAAAAATCTGAACAGACACTCTACCAAAAGAGTTATACAGCTAGCATATAGGCCCATAAAAGATGTTGTGTGCAATCAGTCATTAAGAACACTAAAATTGAAATCGTGAGACACCATGACATTATAATAACTAAAATAAAAAAGACCAACCATACCAAGATTCGCCAAGGAGGCTTTCATATACTCCTGGTGGGAGTGTAAAATGGCATAAATGCTTTGGAAAGCAGTTTGGACATTTCTTAAAAAGTTAAACATACACCTCCCTTATGGTCCAGCTGCTTACTCCTACATATTTACTGAAGACAAGGGAAAGCACATGTCCAGACAAACATTTGTATGTGAATATTCTTAGCAGCTTAATTTGTAATAACTCCAAATGGGAAATAATTTAAATGTCCTGAATACACAAGTTGTATCACGTCCATGCACTGGAATACTAACATAGGAACAACCCGAGTAGAAGCATCCAAACAAAAGTCAAAAGTACATCCCATACGTACCTATTTATATTGAGTTCCAGCAACTGCAAACTAATCCACATTGGCAGAAAGCAGGTCAACAGTTGCCCCCAGACAAGTCAGGAAAAGGCACCAGGAAACACTGGGGAATCATTATCTTGGTTTGGTGATGACTTCGTGGGTACGTGTTGTGTGTGTGTGTGTGTGTGTGTGTGTGTGTGCACGCACACGCACGTGTGTGTGTGTGCATGCATGTGTGTGTGTGTAAAATCACAAATTGTACACTTTGAACATGTGTATATGTATGTCAATTATCCCTTAATACAGCTATTAAGATTTCTTAAAGTCAAAAAAAGAAAAATGAAACAAGAAAAACATTTGATATATATAAAATATCAAGGTTAATCATGAAGATCTGATTACTCATAAATTCTTTTCTCGTTTTAAAGGAGAACTATAAATAAAATTAAAACATCAATTATACTGTTATACATTACCCCACATTTGGTATATACCAGTGGCACCTGCTAGTCCTACCTAAATTATTTAGTAGCGTGTCACCAAGCAGACACCAAGCATTCCAGGAAACATCTGAAATGTGGCAGAAGTACTGAAAACCACAACGTTACAGTAAGAGTTTTTAATTAAGAGAAAATATATTTAGGTGAAGCATTAACTCTACAGACGCAGAGTTCCTGAGTAACCTCAATCTCTGAAGTCCATTTCCTGGACTCACGAACATAATGATCAGTGCTGGGCTTTAAATGCTGTGGGGCGGATCTGGATTCCTCTTTCTGCTCTCTGGCTGTGATGCGCGCTTAGCCCAGGAGGCAGTCCAGGCAACCTTTCTGGCTCTACCCGAATTTAATTGCTCAGCTCCTCTCCTGCTGCCAGCGCCGGGCAGGCTTCTGATTGTATTTTCTGCAATTTTTTCAATTTCCTGCCTTTCGGAAAGTTATAGCCATAATGCAGCTTTCACTTGCCTGGTACAGACATTTGCAAAAACAAATCCAATGTCACCATGGGGAAAGCAGCTCAACACTTCTCATAGGTGCTCATCATCTTTTGAGCTGATCACTTTTCAGCCTTGGGAACGAGCTTGCGTTGCTCAATTTTCCTGCATTTTCTTCCCTTCTTCATATGATGATCCGGAGTTACAGGATTTTATAATTACCAAAGAGCTGATATATCTCTCACATTTCTCTTATTTTCAACATAGTTTCTGACAAATCTGTATTTACATTCACAAGATTTTATAATCATATAAGTCTTCAAACTAACACTTTGGAGCAGGTCTGTGTAAAAACTCCAACGAGGATAGGAGTGAGTTGTTCCTACTTCGCTGCATCCCCCAGAGCAGGGACTGACTGAAGAGATTCTTACCTGGAGAGTTCTGACACAGGATTATTTTTCAATATAATTGAATCAGGAATCTTTGTTGACCTCTTGATAGTGTTTAAACACAAAACCCTTTGAAACTCCCTCTTCCTTTGGCTCCTGGCACTCCTGCTTAACCCGCTGACGTCTCGCGTTTACTGACAGCTCTTCTGCCTAATTTACATGCCTCGATGCGAAAATGGAGACATTTCCCAGGCCTCTCTGAACTGTCTGTCAAATACGTCTTCCAGCCCTTGTTCGTGGCTTCCCACCCCCCACCCCAGTCCTCCCCAAATCGCCCCTCTCCTGTTCTGTAGGCTTTGCACTGTCATAGAGCAAACCATCAGCCACTCAAGGAGCACGGAAATGTGGCCAGTCCACAACTAAGACGTGCGACAAAGCACACATTGGATTTTGAAGACTTGGTATCAAAAAAGTACAATTTGAGTAATTTTATTTTTTTTTTTATTTTTATTTCAATTTGAGTAATTTTAAATTGGTTCTGTACTGAACAATAACATTTTGGCTAAATTGGGCTAAATAAAATATATTGGCATGATTAATTTCATCTATTTTATTTCTTAAATTATGACCACTAGAAAACTAAATATTAAGTACGTGGCTCACCTGACATTTCTACACCAAATTCCATTTATTCTACCAACACCCAGTACACCACATTCATTTCCTCCTTAAAGACAACCAGAGAAGGGAGGCAACATCCCCAGAACCCCAGATCTGAGGCTCAGGACAAGGTGGGAAAGAAGGGAGAGCTTACCACCAGTCAGTCACTTGAGGTGAGTGTCTTGTGTGTGTCAAAATATTCTAAGTGATTTTCAATGTGTACACACATTAAAGTCAATGTGCAAAGATTTTGCTAACTATGTATTAAAGGCAAAGAAAATCTGAACCACAGATTTAAAACAAAACAACACACCTATTTTTGAGATGACTCTTTGTTATTACAGGAAAGATTGCCAAGCCTTGGTCTAAGAACTCTTTCAGCCATTCCCTTTGCTGTGTAGTTGGTACCTGTGGATGTGCCTATCATGTGTTATTCATGTGCTAAATAAACACTACATCAAATAGAATCATGAATGCTACTAATTGTCCATGTACTGTATGTTTATTCAACCTAATTCACATTGTAAGTGATTAATTACTTATTTTACTAAGGACATTTATATGCTTTGGCTTCAAAAGGTTCTATTTCCACCCAACATTTCTGCAGCATAAACCATGACACAGTTTGAATGCTGCCCTGGCCCAGGAGGGAGGCAGTTTCTGTGTTCACACATCATCGTTAGAGAAACCTGAATGCTGCGTAAGCTGCTTCACAGCTACACTTACAAGCTCAGACTACACCACAGAGTCATTCACTCAGCTGTACCTTTACTGCTCCATTCTCGTGCATGGTGATGCAGTTATCAGGATCCTCAGACAGCTGGTACAAGGCCTGCGCAGTAGCTCGGTGCACGCTGGTGTCACTCGATTTCAGGTAACGCACTAATGGAGCTACTGCTTTGTGCTCCCCGAAGGCCACTCTGTTTCGGCCCCACATGCAGCAGCGTGAAATCGCCTCTGCCAGATGATGCCTCAGTTTATCATTATTCTGCGCAAAGGAAAACAAATGGAGGAATGTGCACCATAAGGATGCTGTGAGATCATGTTTATGCACTTTATGCTTTTTACTCATTAAGATGGCAATAAGTCTGGAGAAATGCTAGCTGCCTACTTAGGTTGTATCTTGGAGAAACTATCCACAGGTCCCCAGGGAAGTAAGGTTCAATTCTGAGTTTTCTTTTTATAAACCAAATGTAGTTTGTGCTTCCCAAAATAAAACAAGTATCTGACATCAGTCATTTGCTCAAGGGTCACTAAGCAAGTCTAGCCACAATGAAAAATTACAAATCAGCAAGTTGCGTAGTAATAAAAATATTTATAGACTACTGGATATTCTTCAAGAATACTTCACTTAACTGGGATAAGTGGAATAACTCAACTCCTTCACCCTAGGAATACTTCTACATCTTGGTCATACGCCTGGCTCCCAAGAGGGAGAAGACAATGAAGCCAACGCAATGACTTGCATTGAACCTTCCATGTCCTTTCTTAATTCATTATGCAGGGTATATTCCTCCTTTTGTACCTAACTACTCATAGAGGTCTAGTGAAATGGGATAGGATATGATTTTCTGTTTATCAGTTGTACTGTTCTCTTGAATCAGAAAACAACCTAGCGTCTTAACTGAATCGGTAGATGCTCTTAGGAACTCACAATCTTCTAGACCAAATATTTTTCCAGTGTTTAAAAGTCCTGTTCTATGACTTTTCTTCCAAGTGGCAATCCAAGCTATGCCCAAATACCACGGTCATGGTGAAGTCATTGTTCAAGGCTGCCTATTCTATCTGGCCCCCAGCCCTAGGTAAACAATATGGCACCTGCCAAAGACTTCTAGCTCAAGAATGTCACCAAGTCAGGCTCGCTAAGCTGGGGGAGGCACAACCCTCTTCGAATGTTGGCAGGAACAACTGTCTTAAGAATAATAACAACAGTGGCGGCAGCGAAGATGATAGTTAACACTTACATAATAGCACTTCTATGTGCCACCCCTTTGCTTGCCAGTGACAAATGAAAAGCAGCCTCCATTTTACAAGGATCTTGCGTATTAACATTTTATAGTTTAAAATACATTTTTGTATCTATTAGTCTTGGAGAAATTAAACGAGTTGAAGAAAATCTCATATTTCATAAACAATGGAGATTAAATTTGAATTCAAGTCTCTGAACTTTAAGCTCATTATTGTGCCACTATTGCATGAGCTGACAATATATATTTAAAATAAAAAGATGTGTTACTTACTGTATTTGCCAGCTTGGACAATAAAGGAACAACTCCATGATCTGTAATAACAGCCAAGTTTTCTTGATCTTTTGCTATATTGGTAATAGCAGCACACACACTCGCTAAAACTTCTTTGTTATCCAATTTCAATAAATTGACAACAAGTTCCAAACCACCAACGAAGGAACGAACCATTTCACCAGCATCCTAGACAAAAAATAAAAACAAAGCTGGTATCAAAAATATATTTAAGGTTGGGGATTTAACGCAAATGATAGACTGCTTGCCTAGCAAGCACAAGGCCCTGAGTTCAATAAACACGGCACAGTGGCACATGCCTGTAATCCTAACACTTTTTGAGAATGAGGCAGGGGGTTAACAAGATCACGTCTCTCCTGAGCAACTTAGCAAGACCCTGTCTCAGAATGAAAACATGAAAAGAGCTGAGGAATGTTTAATTTCCCAGTACAAAAAACAGAACAAAAAAACCTTATATTTAGGCTATTTTACTGAAGGCAGAAAGCAACAGTGAGGCTAGAGGTATACCTTTGAGATGAAAGATAAATTCAGTTAGACTTATTTCTATATTGTATATTATTTCTATGTATGTACCTATAAAGCATATGTATATGTGATATTTGTAATATGAATATATCTCTACACATATGTATACGTAAATATAGATATAGATATACAACATATATATACAAAATTTAATTTGAATAACTCTTATGTGATAGTCACTATGCAATCTCTGAGGATACAGAAGTTAATACAAGACGGTTGATTCTTAGAGTTTGCAGTAGTTTTGTTTTACAAAGCCACTACAAACACTGATTCAGTCAACACCAGATGTTGCTTTTAAGGGAAATGCAGAATTGGGTTTTGCAAGCCTCTAGGCACAGTATTTTTGTCAACTGATCAATATATAACTTTGTTTTACGTGTTTCTCTTTGAAGACACCTTAGTCCATATATATTCATAATTCACTACCACGGAGCACATGGCCAACAGCGCTGTCAGTCATGCAACAAGGCCTGTCTAATACCAGCCCGCCAAAGCCTTCGTGCATTTACAGATGGAGGCAGCACTTCGGCACCATGCCTGGGGCCATTTCAAGGAAAAAACTGTGAAAAACACTGCTCTGCACAGACCATCCAATGCCACTTGTTTACAGTCTGAGAGCTGGGACTGGGGCAAAGAACTGTGGGGAGTTCTGAGGCGTTTTCAGGTGTCCAGATGAGAGCTGGTGACGCTTTGGAGGAGGGGGAATGACCAAGATCCAGTGAGAAGGACGTGGACGGGGATGACTCATGGAAGAAGATAACAAGGAGTAACTCTTGTGTGTGCACTCATGCATGTGTGTGTGTTACAGGAAATCAAACCTAGCGCCCTCACACTGAGCTCATCCCCAGCCCCCTTTTTTTTATTTTGTTTTTAGGTAGAGTTTTACTAAGTTGCTACTTTGTTCATGCTGGGATTGAATTTGCAATCCTCCTGCCTCAGCCTCCCAGGGTGCTGGGATTATCCATAAGTGCCACCATGCCCAAGTACGAGTAGTGATCCAGTGATGATCCCCATGTTTCTGGGTGGGCTTTGCTGATGTTGGCAAAGCAAAATTTTATTTTATTTTGTTCTCTTGGACTGAGGAAGGGTGATATTTGATACAAGAGGACCAAGTTGGAATGAGGTATGCATGGACATTTAAGTAGAGCTGTCTGGGACTCAAATAGATGTGTGGGTTTGGAGCTCAGGAATAAAAAGCAGGTTGGAGATACAGATTTGGAAGTCATCAGCACAAAGATTACAAGCAAGAAGCACTAAGTGCTGAAAGAGTAGGGAATGAGATAAGTGTGGGCACTGTCCCGGTGTCCTGGCTGCGGGCTGAGGAAATTCAACACAGGATCCTGAAAACAGCAGGTTGAACAGAAATCTCACTTCCTCTAAGGCTGTGGAGGAGAGCACACACAATGTCCACCAATTATATGGGTCCAGGACTTTCTTAAATAATAGAAACTAATACAACCATGGCATGCAGCTTCCATAAATCATTCTCAGTTAAGCTTCACAATCATGCAAAGGAGGTATTATTATTTCCATTTTAGATTTCGAAACAGGCTCACAGATGTTGACTCTTAGAAATTAGAGTCACTAATTTTTATACTTAGCACTAATTTTTCTAAGGAATTCTTAGAAAATGGTAAGTCACTAATTTTTATACTTAGCACTAATTTTTTTTTTTTTTTTGGTGGTGCCGGGGATCGAACTCAGGGCCTTGTGCTTGCAAGGCAGGCACTCTAATCACTGAGCTAAATCCCCAGCTAGCACTAATTTTTATGTAGTGTTTTATACAACTCAGTGATCTTCTTAAATCATTAATTTGCTCACCTCATCCTCATTCCCCTAAATTCTTCCGTAGTGTCCCCTGCCCTTAGGATGAAATCCAAACTCTGTAACACGGTTCACAAGCCCTCACACTGCCCTGGCTTACCTCTGGCCACACCTTTCTTGCCTTGATTTCCCTCCCCCACATACTCCTCAACCCAGTGGCTCCCCATAGGCACTAATAAACGGAATCCTGGGACTCATTTCCTGAAAATGAATTCACTAAATCTGGGATGGGGCTTACAAAACGTGTATTTTAGAAGCGCTCCTGATGACTCTGAACTTCAGCCAGTCTTGGAAACACTGCTTTGTGCATTAGTCCTTCAGGCTTCGCACCCTCAAATACCCTGCTTGTACATGTCTCCGTGCCTTTGCACATCCTGCTTCGGCTACCTTCCTCTTGCCTTGGCAATTCCTACTCATCCTCAGCTGTGAACAAAGGAACCATTTTCTTCAGCAAGACTGTCCTGAACCTCAGGGGTGGGGTAAGTGCTTTCCCTGACAATATCTGGTGCTTCTATGTTGCAGCACTCTGCATTGTAAATTCTAAGAGCAGGGACTTTTCTGTCTTGTCTGTTATTGTATCCTTAGTAACTATGCCAGTTCCTGGCATTTAGTACAAATATTCAAATGGCATGCACTCAGTTTGACTGCAAACTCCCAGCTCTAACAAGAAGTGCTGACTGCAGCATAATGAACCAAACTAAGCTTCTAGCAAACACTGCAGGGAGGGCCAAGGCAGGTTCTCCCCGAGTGTAAAGGCAAAGTGAACTTCTCCACTGCACGCTGCCTCTCCTGATAGCTGTGCGCATGGATGTGAGCAATATTGGTGGCCTAGTTCTGGAAGCCAAATCTAAATACAATTTCTGTTAGGTCATACTTTCAAGTGCTGAGTATTCAGAAAGACTTGTTATTTGTCTAAAATTCTACAGCAACGCCTTTTGTGTAATACAAATGAAATTATATTTGGAAGTGGGTCTCCATTGGTACTTTATCACACTTCTAAGTCTTAGCATGCTACCAATCATAAGATTATAAACACAAATTTACTGACTTTCTAATAGCCAACATAATGTTACCCTAATTATCCTGGAGGGTGTTAGCATCGGTAGTTGTAGTAGTGGTATTTTCATGCTACAGATGAGAAAACTTCAGAGAAACTAGTATGTAGGAAGCAAAATGATAAGACACAGCAGGGAGACTTGAACCTAGAGCCACCTGATCTGGAAGCCTCTCCATCCTGCGGTCACTGTGTGCGTCATCACCACACAGGTGGTCAAAGTGAAGTTGTGCACCTATCAATTCCAAAGTAAAATCAATGCTTTTTCTCGATGTTCCATGGAATTTAAAAAACATAGCCCTAAAGCTTGACTTCTTAAGTTTAATGTGTCAATCTGATTCATTTGTCAGCTAAAAAATTACAGAATAATTTTTTTCTTAAGAAGGAATTCTTAAGAAAATGATAATGGCTAAGTATCTGAATCTCCCTATGAAAACGGAGCAACTAGAACCGCAAAACAAAAACAGAGAAACATACGGCAGTATGATAAGTGAGAAAGTATCCACATGGACAAAGCAGACCAGGGCAAACTACAAACTGCCGAGGGAGACAGAGGGATTTGCAAAGGCTGGAGCACCAGAGAACCCCAAACTGCCAGTCAGCTCTCATCCCAAACCGTGGGAGTGCAGAGAATGGCTCTAGACAATGTCCTGAGTTCTGATAGTGTAGTGCATTCAGGAGATCTGAGTCCTGGAGATTCTCAAAGCCAGGAGCTGAAGCCCCACTCAGGACAAAGCTCTGCACCAAGGAGAATGACTAGGAGCTGCACCCCTGGCAGGAAGGCTGAAATGAAGGAAAAGAACAGAGGTGGGCGGAGCGGCATGGATATACTCTGCATCACCGTGAAACCAGAATGCGAGAACTACAACACTAGTAATACTGTCCTAGCCACAGCTCTCTCTTAAAAAACAAACAAGAAAACTAATTTCTGCTCAAAATGAACAATATAAGAAACTCTAATAAATTTATATAGGGAGTTATTATAGGGGACAAAAATAGAATAAGGAGAATAACATCTTTACAGACAATAAAAGCACGTGGACGATGTGCCAATAAAACATATGAACTGTAATATAGCATTTTTATTTTACTTAGAGTATTCATTTGTTTTTCTGTTTTGTTTTGTTTTTGTTTTTTGGGGGGTTTTGGTGCTGTGGATGGAACCCACTGAGCTACCCCACCTCAAGTAACACTTTTAAATAAACTAAAAGGAAATACAAAAACAATGAAAGAAAAGCTAGAATTATATAAGTTCATAAGTTAGGTGAGCAGTAAATAAAATAATTTTTAAGGAGAAATGAAGGACACCCACAAGGAATTAGAAATGAAAGAAAAATTCATCTTGGAAATGAAGAGTAAACAAAAAGGAACACAGGAATGAATAAACATAATGGATAATCTCTTTAAATAAATAGAAGATGTGAAAAATGCAGAATCATGGAAAATGAATTAACGAAAAATTCAAGAGAACAAATGAGCGGAGATCTAATGTATGTGTGTAAGAGTCCCCAGGAAGGAAACAAATTAGTACAATAGAACAAGTTTTAAAGACTGTAATTTGAACAAATTCTCTCCTGGAATAAATAAAACCTGAGAGTATACTGAAAAGCCTTAAACACCTAGGAAAACTAACCCAGAAGGGAATAAAAAAGAGAAGCATCCTAGTGCAACCAGTGGACTTCAACTTTAAAAAAAATTATTTGGTCATCCAAGCAAAAAAGACCAAGTCGTTTCTAATGTGAAGAATAAAATATTATCACGAGACTTTCCAAAGCAATGTTTTATGGTAAAGGAAAGGGAATAACACATCTAAGGTACAACAAGGATATAAAATGCAGATCAAAGTCTAGTATCAAAACCACTGACCTTCAAAAGATAAAACTGTCGCATTCATGGGAAAGTTTAGGAAATAATGTTAACGTAAGACCTGCCCGAGGAATCTATTTGAGAATGAATGTCAAGCCCCCAAAAAGGCTAGAAAAACACTGAAAAGAGGACTTTGGATTTATTTTTTACATTGTGTTTTGTGGTATTTTTGTATTTTATGTTTGATTAATACATGTATTGATTGTTCATATTAAGGAGACTCAATGTGACATTTCAACATATGCCTATAACATGCACCGAGCAACTCCAGTTTCCTTTTATCCACACCCCCAACTCTTCCCATCCTTCCTTAATCACCTTCTACATTCAGGGGGACACTTTTTTTTTTTTAGCTTCCAAATTTAAGTGCTTGTCTTAATGTGTCTGGTTTATTTTCATTTAACAGTACTCCAGTTCCATCTGTTTTGATGCAAATGACAGGATCTCATTTTTCTTGATGACTCAGTAACACTCCATTGTACAAATATACCACATTTTCTTTAGTCGTTCATCTGCTGATGGGCACCTGGTTGATTCCATACCCTGGCTATTATAAATAGGGCCATGTCAAACTCGGGTTTGCAAGTGTATCTCTGGTATGCTGATCTCACTTCCACTGGATACATACCCAGAAGTAGGATAGCTGGATCCTTTGTTAGATCTAGATTTGGTTTTTTGAGGACATCCATAATGGTTGTACTAGTTTACAGCCCCACCAACAGGGTACAAGAGTTCCTCTTTCTCTGTGTCTTCACCAGCATTTGTTATGTTTTGACTGTTTGTTAATGGTCATTCTGACTGGGGGTTAGGGAATTTCTTAAAATCCCTATTGACTTCATTTTCTTCAGGATTGTCTCATTCCCCCTCTCAGTATTAGTCACTCTGTCCTCTCCATACTCCTGGAGATGGTTTCATCCAAAATCCATTTCCCCATTCTCCTTGGCCTTCCAAACCTTGATTTTGTTTCAGTGTCTCCCTCACACACACAGCATCAGCAGAGCCTGCCTCTATGCCCCAAGGGCAACCCCACACTGGGCCAAGCCAACACGAAAGTCCCAGGGCACTTGCCAATTGGTTAAGGGCCCAGTTACAGCTACTGAGGTATACCTCAATCTTCTGGGAAGGTTTTTCAGTTTATAAGAAAGCATCAGCACAGACATTGAGAATGCAGAATAGAAAGAGGAAAATAGCCTGAGTGTTTGATGAGATTGTTGAGTTGCTGAATCAACTAATCCTAAGCCTTTTGTTCACTCTGTTGCAATGGTTTTCTCTTGGGTCCTTCCCCCATTGTTGTGGTTTATATTTAGATGTTCCCCCAAAGCTTCATCTGCTCAGAGGTGGGGCATCTGAAGAGTGCTATAGCTAAAGGTGACACTAAGTGGGATCTGGTGAAAAGAAGTGGGTCACTGGGCATGTGACCTACAAGGGTGCATCTCCCTCCCCAGCTCCTCCCTTCTCTCTCTGCTTCCTAGCCACCGTGAGGTGAGCAGCTTTCCCCCACCCCACCCCTTCTACCATGCGGTTTCTATGTTTGAACCTGCCGAACATGGACTGAAATCTCTAAAATGTAAGCCAAAATTAACTTTTCTTCTAAGCTGTACATGCCGGGCATTCTGTCCCAGCAGTGGGGAAAGTGACTACAATACCCATTCATCTGCGAGTTCTTCAACAACAGAAATACCTGGCTGCCCTCTGATTCTCCTCTGGGATACAGGCTCCCATCTGTCGCTCAGCAGACATGCAATAAATGCTTATTGAATTATGCAACAAGAAAAAGAAAAAGAAGGCTGTAACTTTAAGATACTTAGCCAAAGTCACAAACACCAAAAAGAAGACTATTAGCTCTGCATAATGGAATCATAAATTGATAAGATCAAGTCAACAAGCAAAATGCCGAATCAGTCTTGCTCCTCTGCAGTCACCCTCACAGAGCCTGCTCACTCCCCAAGTCTGTCACTGCTTTATCAGGAGACAGGAAGCCGCACCGGCACTGTCCTGGGAAAAGGGACAAAAGTCACCACATCGGCCTCGGACCCGTAACTTCCTGAGGTGTGTGGCGTGAGATACAGGAGCCAGCTCACCGAGGTCTCGCGACGCTCACTCTCTGAGGAGCAAGGAAACGTTAAGACTCAAAAGCTCTGGGCCCTTCCAAAATTTGTTTATTTGTTTTGAAGGTGAGATTTCTTTCTTTTCCTCTTTTCATTTTTGGTTTAAAGATTTTAAACATATGACGTCTTTCCTTGCATAGTTTCTGTGGAAAGGTAGACAGTATATTTGAGGATGGAAACAGTAATTACCCTGCCAAAACTGTCTTGCACTAATGCTAAACGACTGGGCAAATTCGCCATATTTTCCACCTTCTCACATGTTTTAAAAAACTAGTTGTGGCCAGTTTCACCACTGGTACAACGTGGGTTAGACACAGATCAGATGTGCATCTCTAACAGCAAACTCCTCAATGATAATGTGAATAATAACAACAACGACGGCCTCATTTTTCGCAATTTGCAAAGGACTTCCATATACTTTATTTCATATGATCCTCACGAATCTGCCTTACGGATGTATGACATCTTCACTTATAATCACAAAGGTTTAAAGCTCATGAATAGCAACAAAACTAAAATTTAAGATTTTTAATTTCCTCTATACTATTTCCTCTGTCTTCTTTTTTTTTCCCTATATACTCTGTGCTTGACCTGGAAGCAGTATATTTATCAGGTTCAATCTAGCTTACAGAAAATCAAAAAAATCTTTAAAATTTAGGGGATTAATTCCAAAAGAGATGAAGTTATTTTACTAATGATGAAGTTATGCTACTAATAAAGTTATGTTACTAATGATGTTGTTCCTAAGACAAATAAAAACAATCATTGCAAAAGAGAATATAAAACACCTTCATAAATGCTATTAAAGTAAAGGCAGAATGGCTGAATAAGTAGGAAATGGTATCCAATTCAAATTAAACAAAACCAAGTAGAATACACAAATAATATGAAAAATATAAAACAGCAAATACTGACATTTGGTTAAAATTCAACTACTAGGAAAATATTGAGACATTATTTACAGATTAATGAACAAAACAGAAAACTTAGTGTTTTGGTGGAGAGCAATTAAATTAATGGGAATGAAATTCCTTCTCCTGCCTCCAGTGAAAAGAACTAGCAGCTTTCTGATGAGGTGAGATATACATAATACAACTTTAAGGCACACACGAGGCAAGCGTAACATGACTTAAGACAAAATTTGTAACCAGAAGAGCTATAAAAGCACTGCTCCGTGCCACATAGAGACCATACAATGCATAATATGGTATTTGAAAGACATTTAAAAATAGCATGGTGCAAATAAAAATTTTCAAAAGTCCTAGTCACATTAGAATAGCACATATCAGAGAAACCAAAACTGAACAGGCAAATTTTGTCCTCTAACTATAGTCAATAAATTAAATCCTTTTAAAATGCTAAATACAACCTATATGTACTCGAGAAGAACACAGAGTTTGTTTGTGCTGCTCTATCACAATCAGATCCTTGTTCTATTCCCAGTAGTTAACAAGTCCTACAGCTTGAAAAAAGTAATTACTGTTGAAGCAGAATTACCTTACACCCTGAAATGTAGCTTTTCAAACATAAAAATTAGAACATCAGTTATTACCCTCTTCCTTATGAACTAGAAGAAATATAGTTTTAGGTAAAAGAAATGATACAGACCTTATAGTTCAGATTTACATAGCAAAAATATATTATATTTTGAGGATAGTTTTATACAATTGGTCACCACAAAAGTAAAGAATATAAAATAAATGATCCTAATTTTCTTCTGTTTCCCTAACCTAATGCAAGATAATATTCTTAAATGTCACAAACAACTGTGTTTTTCCATTTTATCAGGTCCTATAATTATTCTGCTTTAGATGCAATGTTCCATTAATGAGGGGGTCTAATTGTGAGGCATCATTATGTATCTAGAGACTTTCAGAGTTAATTACACAATATTATTAACAAATGATGTACTTGAAAGAACTTTATTAACAAGTACAAGACGCTAAACAAACTTAAGTCATATCATAAAATAGCTATTACTTCTAAATTACATGTGTATATATTTGCATATATCTTCTATATGTATATGTATATATTTTAAGTATTATTTGTATTATCTATATTTTTCTCCACTTACACTTGGCAACCTACAGATTAAGATGAATAAAGCAAATTTCCATTCAGATTCAGACAGATGCTTCTGAACAATAAGTTGTATGGATCAGCCTAAAAGCAGTGCTTGGAACACTTCTGATAGAAAAAAATTTAACAATATGAAATGTTATACTCCAAAAACAGAGTTTTTGGAGAGATTATTTTCCAAAAGTTCACTTCTTGGATCTGTTACATCACATTTTTCTATAAACAAGTAGTTAGCACACCAATTTGGAAAATAAGAGTCTATTTAACTCATAGTGGATGTGAAATATAATGACGGTAACTAATTCTCATCTTCACAAATGCTTTTCTAATATTTGAAACCAGTTCTCTCATCTCCTTTGTCTTCTCCAGTGATACCTTCAACCAATTTCCATAATTAAATGGTTTCCATAAATCTCCTCTGTCATTTATCAGTAATTTTTTTAAAACACATCTAGAAATTAATACAAAATTCTGGATGTGTCCAGCTAACACAGATGTCGTGGGAGACTTATCGCCCATGAGTGAGACATGTCCTGCTGCTAGTGTGACCAAGTGCATGAGCTATTTCAGCAGTCATGTCACTCTGTTTGTCCACATGATGTTTTGAGGTCAGCTGAAATCCCTGTATCTTCTGTAACTGAATTATTATACAGCCAGAATTTCCCTATCCCGCTCTTACGGGATTTCTAGCTGCCCTTTATTGCATTAATTAAATTGAACGGTTTTCACATAAAAGAAACTTCTACATGTAAATTTCACCTTTGCAGTGTATCTATTTCTGTGTGATACTTAGCAAAGCTAAGTGAGTTGGCTGGATATTCTAAGATAAGTAAAGTACCCAATGATTTTTATATTTAAAAAATTTCTTAAGGAGACAGAAAATACAGTTTTTAAGACAGTGGTTCCCACACTTTATTACCCATTAGAATTACCTGAGGGAGTTCTTAAAACTTCCTAAGCTAAATGCTACGGTTTGGGCTCCAAAGCTCATATTGTGAAACTTAATCACCAGTGTGACAGAATCAGAGGTGAAGCCTCTAGGAACTAGTTATGTGATGAGGGTGGTGCCCCAATGAGTGGGATGAAGGCCTTTTTAAAAGAGGCTTCCCACAGTGGTAGGCCCTCTTGCCCTTCTGCCAGGTGTGTACACAGCGACAAGGTGCCATTTTGGAAAGAGCGAGCGGCCCTGGCTAGACACAATGCCGGTTTTCCCGATCTTGGATGTCTCAGCCTCCAGAACCTTAAGAAACACAGTTCTATCCTTTATGAACTGCCCAGTCTGTGAAGTATTTTGTTATAGCAGCAGAAACAGAATAATACACCCATGTTGTACCCAATAACAACGGGATCATAATATATGGGCGTGGAAGATAACAGCATGAAGATTGATAACTGATTCCAACATTTGGGAATCTCTGGGTGGGCTCCCACAGTGAGTCCCGTAGCACCCTAGCACTCAATGAAAGCTGCAGCTTGGGAGCCACAGAGGGGACAGACAGACAGGTTACCGTTAGACCTTTATGACAATTCCCAGAGAAAGCATCAGTCACCAAACTTATCTTTACTTAAACTAAGAACTCAGTGACGGAAGATATCTTCATGCAGCTTCTGTTGTTTTTCAAAAAAATCCTGGAAATTATTTAACATAAAATCTGCTTAAAGTGGTAAGATCCTTTGGGACAAACAGGAAGCTGGCCACAAAAATCACGAGGAAAATCTTGGAAATGATACGTCCATAGAGGGCCTTGAAAAACTCCAGCATGTTCCTGGGGATCTAAAATGACACATACCTGTGGAAATTGTGTATATCCTCTAAAAAGACCTGAGAAGGCCTTAATCTCTTGCCTCTGGCTGACCTTGAGGCTTTATGCAATAAGTGAAGTCTCAGACACAGCTGCAAACTGCTGCCATGCTGAACGCTAATGCACACAGAGCTCCTCCTCAAGGGCAGGAGGGACAGTGGTGCAAGACATTCGAGAAAATCTGTGAACTCATTAGCTACTCGGTGCACTAAGAAAAGACAAACCTCGGGGGCCACATCTGATCAAGAATACCTACCTCAGGAATGGGCGCAAGAAAGCCAATACAAATAAGCGATGGCAAACAACAATAAAAATCAATACACAAATGCTGGCAAGAGGAAAATCTGATCTCCTGGGGCTTCACATCTTGTCACTTAAAACATTGTTTTTAAAAAGCATATAAAGAAAGAGGAAAATATGCCCTGTGGAAATCAGAAATCAATTAAATCTGACCCTAAGGAAACCTGAATAACGTTAAACTTCTTAGACAAAGACCTTCAACCAGTTATTATAAATACATTCAAGAAGCTAAGGAATGCAGGAACAATTTAATTTTGTGAACAATGTCTCGGGACAGAATGACTTAATAAGGAGATAAGGAGACTTAAATGTTATTTAAAGAGGAAATTAAATAGATATTCTGTAGTTGAATTCCTTCAATGTAGTTGAAAGTATAACAAATGAGGCAGAAAATTCGTACAAATATATACATATGGCAGTTCTGGAGAAGAGGAGCGGTGAGGACAGAAAGAATGCTTGAAAACATAATGTCACTGTAGCAGAGTCAGGGTCTGAGATGGCAGAAGCCGCAGGAGGCAGGCATTGGTACCTGGGCACATGGAGACTCCATGACGGGGCATCCCCAAGGGCTGCTGGGACGAGGCCCAGAGACAGACATCACAAGGCAGTGAGAAACACAGGCTCACACACTGCACATGCCCAGGAGTGACCCAAGAAGAGCTTACACTTTCACTCTGGGCCGATCTCAAGGCTCAAGGAGCTTGCTACTGAATGTCTTCCAAGCAGTCTGCAAAAACTGGGAGAGGTGGATGTTTATACAAATGCCTGATTTTCAACAAAGATGTAAAAAGACAAAGAAACAAGAAAGCATAGTTCACCTGGAAAAAAAAAATCTCCAGAAACCGTTCCTGAAGAACTAAATGCATTGGACTTACTGGACAAAGACCTGAAAACATGTGTCTTAGGTACACTCAAAAAGCTAACAGGATAGATAAAGATTTAAAGGAAATCAATAAAATGATCTATTAAAAATGAGAACATCAACAAAGAGACAAAGTTTTTATATAAAAAAACCGGAACAAGCTGGGAATGATGATACACACCTGTAATCCCAGCACTTGGAGGCTGAGGCAGGAGGATCACTGCAAGCTCAAGGCCAGTCTAGACTACATAGAGAGACTGTGTCTCAAAAAACAAAACAAAAACAAAAATGAAAAAACAAACACAAAACGGAAATTCCTCTAAGAGCAGATTCAATAGGCAGAAGAATCAGTAAAAAGGAGCACGTCACTTGAAATTATCGAGTCTGAGGGGAAAAAAAAGGAATGTCAGAAAGGGACAGAGAGATTCTTTGAAAAATTAATGACTGAAAATGTCCCAAATTTAAGGAACAACATGAGAATACAAAGCCAAGACATTCAATAAGCTCTAATGATTAAGAAGTCAGAGAAGTCTTAGTTCAGATTTTAAAATAAAAGTATTCTAGATAGGGACCCCCAATCTTGTTTGCTTCATGAAATCAGGGGTACACAAGAGGCTTCCACGCTCGTGAAAAGAAGCAGAAAAGTGTTACTACTAAAGGCTGCCTGTGGCTATTTCTGGTAGGAATCTGCGTATTTGGAGATGGAGATGGAGAAGACTCTGTGACCAGACACTGAGCAAGGGGCAGAGGAAGACTGTCCGCGGGCCAGTTGCCCTGAGAGGGGCTTCTTGGGTAAAGACGCCAACAGGCCGGAAGAGGACAGCAGTCCGCCTGGATGAAGGGAAAGCAGCCACACTTTTGATGAGCCAGCATTTCAGATTTGAATCTAGATAATCATAATCCCCACACACAAGATCATCTCCACAAGTGATTCCCGCACACATGAATTCTGCTTAATGAGAAGACCGGAGGCAGGGCCTGAAAATGAGAAAGGATCACTCTGTCTCCCCTGACTTTTAGCTACATCACCTCTTATGTTCTCTGCTGGGAGTGTTGAAATCCCACCGCCTCTAAATCCCACTGTGTCCTGATCTCCCAGTCCCGTAGCCCCAAAGTCCCATGTTCTAGTGTGCAGTCCCTTGGTCCCTGCTGTCCCATGCCCTGTGCTGTGGTCCTGCTACGCCCTGGTCAGGTCTCATGGATGGTCACTCCTATAAGCGCCAAGTCTCTTCATCCTGCACTCTCAGAGTCCCCTGATGACGGCAGCCTTACAAGACCCCCTTTGCAAGGTCTAGGAGTCCCAGGACCTGCTAGAGGAAGGACTTAAATTCACCTACAAAGTGTCTGGAGCCAGAGGCAACCCAACTCTAACCAAAAGTGCAGCTAACTCCACCAGTTCAACTTCCAGTCCTCCTCTCTCCGTCTCCCAGAGTGCCAGGATTACAGCTTCAATTTCTGATACAATCAAAACAGTAAGCCTATACTTCCTAAACTACTATACAGATTTAATGCAATTCCAATCAAGATACCA
>PVJO010025035.1:0-23380 GCA_004026905.1 Hystrix cristata | reverse complement strand
AAAAAAAAAAGATAGTTTTCAAAAGAGAGGAGAACTAGATAGGAAAAAGGGGGCTAAAGAAGGAAGGTTAAAAGAAAAGTAAGATGAAAGGGAAAAAATGGAAAAATGTAGATAAACTTGTTGCAAATAGGGAGGGGTGGGTGAATGGAAGGGAGGGGAGGAGAAGAGGGGAAAACCAAGATACATCATGTACAAGTACAAAATAACCATGATGATTATGATCATATGTATACAATGTACCAATACATGTTCTTGGTAAAAATTTAAAAAAAGAAATGCAAATAAAAAATAAAAAAGGTATAAACTATGAGAATCTAATGGAGATTCTTGAGTTGAAAATACGATACTGAAATAAAAAAAAAAACCTAAAGCAATGTGTATTAGTTTGTCAGGGTCTCCTCAACAAGACACCACAGACTGGGCAGCTTGCACAGCAGATATGTATTGTCTCACTGTTCTGGAAGCTAAAATCTTGATCAAGATTCTGACAACATCGGTTTCTTCTGCAGACCATAAGAGAGAAATTTGTTGTTGCCTGTGTCTATTTAAATGCTGTAATATGCTGTCAATCTTCGGTGTCCTTGGCTTCTGCATTACTTCAGTGTCTGCCTTCATCTTTACATGGCATTTTGTGTGTGTGTCTGTGTGTGTGTGTGCACGTGCACGTGTGTGTCAAAATATTCCCTTTTTATAAGAACTCTCGTCATAGTGGATTCAGTGCTTTCTCTATCCTACTCTTATTTCATTTTAACTAATTACATCTATAATAACCTAATTGCCAAATAAGGTCATATTCTTTGGTACCGGGGGTCACATTTCATAGTGCTGGATGCTAGTACAGATGTAGGTTTGATCTGGCAGGAGAAAGCATCAGCAAATTTAAAGATAGATCAATTCACATTACGGAATCTGAAGCAACAAATACAAAGGAATATACTACATTCCATTATAGAAGCTAGATCTTAAGGATAGAAGACAGGCTTGAAAGCAGCTCAGTAGAGTATAAAATCTGAAAAACAGAGAGACAAATAGGAAAAATGAATGGAACCTCAGGGAAACATGGTATTAAGTATGCTAACTTATGAAAATTGATGTAACAAAAGGAAAAAAGAAAAATATCTTTAAAGAAATAGTGGCTGGAAACTCATTGGGTTAGATGACTGAATCAGAAGCAAGACAATAAATGGGAGGCAGGACAATTAAGGAGAAAAATGGCTAAAAATCTTTTATAACAGCAATGTCGATTTAGTTTTAATTTTTGTTACAATGCTATGTTATTTCATCACTGTATAACCCAACTCTTAAAAATCTCTACTACATTCAATGTCCATATGTGATTAGTGTTAGGGAAAATTAATGAAAGAAGCCACCAACATGGAGAAGAAAGCAATGAGTACAAGCTGTAAGATGGAAGAAAGATCAAGAAATTGAAGCCAGAGTGGACTGAGCCAGAAGCAGCCAGGAACCCTCTGGTAAACCGCAAGAGACACTGGGCTTCACAGTATGATTAATATGGAGTTCAAACCAATTTTAAGGGCATCTTCAAGGACAAGCAAAAGCAGACACACTGTGATTTTCATTATAATTGTTATAACATCAAAAATGGAGGAAACAAGTAATTGTCCAAATGATACTGAAGGCTCTCTGGAAAGAGAATGTGGACTTAGTCACTTTCGCCCAAAATAGCACTTAGTTTCAATAGATGCCTAAACAATGAGCTGCAAAGCACATTCATTCAGATTCTTTCTTGCCTCAGATAAATGACTGTGTTCTTTTCCTTTAAAGTTTATTTAATTCACACAATATTATTTGCATACTCAGAGCAGCAGGAGTAAGCCAGATTTAAAACTGATTTCTTCCATGAGATCACTTCTCCATCTTTCGAGGTGAATTTTTTCAAGACTGGGAAAGATTTCCAAATTTCCAACCTTGGAGGCTCACTTCACAATACATCAAAACTCCAGATACACCCAAGCAATGAACTGTTCCAGAAGGCATGTGCCATTTTCATCTCCTTCAATTTCTTTAAAAATTTTGACCTCATTTTTTTCACATGAATCTTATGTGAGGAAGATAAAAACTCCTCAAGGAAGCTCCTGTGCAATTCCTAGCTCTCCGGCAATTGGTGACCAGTAAGAAAATACATGTGAGTGAAGACAGGAGCCAGGTGAACAAGCAGATGCCTTTCTTTGATTGAAGATAATATCATCATCAAGTGGTTTATAATCTTAATTGCATATGCCATTGCAACTGTCCCCTTGTCCTGTGTCATACCAGAAGAACAGCCTTTTTCTCAAAAGGAAACACTAACTAAAATACCATCCTTTTCTTTGGAATAAAAAATTACAGTATTTTTCACAGGGCTAATGAGCAAACAGGCCTGAGTTTCAGAAAAACCAACGGACAGCTGAGAAATGAGCAGCATAGTCTCCCTGACCCTGAGTTAACCTGAAGGTCAAGGAGTAACTGAAGGTGTTTGTTTCCAGGGAAGTTGAGAAAGATGAGTTAAGATGAATGCAGGAGATAGTGAACTGCAGTTTGAACACTTGCAAAAATTAATGTAAACCCTGCAACAAGGCACTTGAAACCATTTACTGGCTCTAACCTCTAACTTTGGTTCCTGGCCAGCTTAACTGTTGTGAGCCTTAGTTTTCTCATACATAAAATGAAGATAATTTTTACCACACAAGGTTGTTCTGGGTCATAAAGGAGATACTGTGGGTATCACATCTAATGTGTGAATGTTGGCTCTTTTTCCTCCTACCATCTGCGCCTTATAAAACAGGTCTAAAAAATCTTCACAATTAAAAGACTGACATTCTTCGTGAATTTTTAAAACAAAATGTATTTGTTTTTAATCAACACTATGTGAAAAATTCATGGCCATAATTTGGAATGCAAGGAGGTTTAAGCAAAAAAAAATTTAAAAAGTAATTTTCAATGCTCAGAGAGTGGTGAGAAAGCCTATTTCACACAGAGACTTCACACCTAATATCACATCCTGAAAATTAATTTAAATCGGTAACCACAGGTCATTAAGAGACAGTAAATCACAGAGTCCTGGTAACTCCTTTCACAGACAGCAAGGAGGTCTCTACCCTCGTGCAGTACAGTGTCCATTTATCAGTTTGGTTTTTGCTTGTTTGTTACCTATACAAATGAACAGAACGCAGATGGCAGGGGTTATACTTGTGTTCTGGTCCTAACTGACACTTTAAAATATTTTCTGCAAGTAAAGTTTACTTTGTTAGCCCACATTCAAGCAATGGTCTAACTAATCCCTTTAGCAAGACTAGAGATTTTATCTAGAGTGGATATTACATAGAAATGCTGTTTTTAGGAGGCCCCACAGGATATTGAACAGCTTAGACAAACTTAGTACACTTGAAACACCTGGGATTTACTAGTGTCCCTGGAAAGTAAATTCTGCTTCCTAATGAGTCAATGTCCCCGATGCACTGTGTGAACAGGCAGAGCATCATGCGTCCTTAACAGCACATTCTAAGAAAAGGGGACTTTGGAGTAGATTCTGCAACCAGCCTGTGCTACTTGAGTGGTTTTGAGCAAGTTACCCAAACTCTCTAAGCCTTGTGGTCCTCAGCCATAAAATAGGTACTGACGACAGTACCTGCACTGTGGGACATTTGTGAGGGTTAAACAAATTAATACTGCAGCAGAGTTGTCTCAAATGTTTATGTTCAGGAAAACCACCAGGGATCTTTGTAAAACTTTAATTGAATACAGGGCAATGCAAGATTATGCAACTCTAACAGACTCCAGGAAATTTCAGTGCTACCAATTCTCAGGCTATCTCAATATCTCAGACCGTTTTCTCAATAGCAAAGCATTCACCCAGAACTTGCCTCACTCCCAGCACACTGTAAGTACTCAATAAATTAGCTTAATTGTGATAATTACTATTGATTAAAGGCCTAGAAACAAAGAAAGTATACATCATTCCTTTTAGCTGTTCGATGCCCACCTCTCTAGTGACCCACAGGGACACTGGTTTTCAATGAAAGTTTGCTTGCAGTAAAACCACAACAGCATTAGTATAGTACCCTTAGTAATGGCCACCCAGGGGTATCATGTCCTAATGCCCTCAAAACTATGTGTTTCGTAGAGTTTGCGGATGAGATTATTCTTGACTATCAGGGTGGATTTTAAATCCAATCACAATATCCTCATAGGACAATGACTGAGGGACATTGGATGCATTAGAGACTTTAGGTGATGTGAAAAGAGAGACAGAGAGGATAGAGTTTGTTGATCAGGCGCCCACAAAAGCTGAAAGAGCAGGAAGGATTCTCTCCCCCTGCCCCCAATTCTGCAGGGAGCAAATTCCTGTCTTGATCTGGGACCTTTGGCCGCCGGGATGGTAAAAGAATATATTTGTATCGTTTTAAGCCACTAGTTTCTGGTAATGTTAAAGCTCTTATAGCAAATAAATACAATCTGTTCAGTTAAAACGCTAAATTGCTAATCTCTCAAAAGTTAAGCATTTTGCAGAATAAATTATTTTTCCTTTGCTTAAAGACTCTGACCTTCATGAGAAAAAAAAACAGACTGGTGGTGCATTAGCAATGAGATTTTCATTTAAGAAATTAAAAAAGGAATTATCCTTTCAAATGAGATGTAGAAAATTTCAAAGAAAATTGTCCCCATTCTAACAGAGAAAAAGCCAGAAAAACTATAAATTATAATTAACTAGCCACCTGGAATTGAAAAGGTCTTTTTTTCCCTGTGCTTCACTGAACTACACTATTCCTCTCCCTTCAGGAAACAAAAGAACTCCCACTAATGCTGGACCGGGACAGTTGATCCGGAGACTGTGTTTGGCTCCCATCCTCCACGCCCTGGAACTCTCTGTGGCTTCCCACACTTGACGGCAAGAACCTGCTTTACTCTGCAAGAACCTGCCTTCTGTCCCCAAAAGAACTGGCAAGGAGAACCAAGTTCTTGGGTTGTCACAGTTTGTCCCTCGAAACTAACAATATGTTCGAAAGGGTTTTAAAAAGAAAAACTGACAACTTAGAATTCTATACCTATCAAGTATACCCACCAAAAATTAAGATGGGATGAAGGCCTTCCTTGGAAAATTCCAACAGAAATGTTCTTCAAGAAAGTTTCAAAATAGTTCTCTGGGGTTGGGGATTTAGCTCAGTGGTACAGCGCCTGCTTACCCTCAGTTTGATCCCCAACATTCAAAAAAAAAAATCTGAAAGGAAAAATTAGGTAACTATAAAATATATTACTTTTAATCACTCTGAAACTATCACAAAAGTAGTTACAATATAAAGTTTATAACACATAAAAGTGAAGTGTATGACAATAATAGTGGGAAGAGTGAGAGGGAGGAACTACCATAAGGTCCTTATACATAAAGTGATGACACAGGAACATATACCGTGATAAGGAAGATGTAAACCCTTGTAGAAGAAAATATTATACCAGATGTTTTGTAAAAATTATGAGGAAAACTTAATTCAAGACTATGGCAAGAGAAGAGAGTGACATACTCGACTCTGCTTAAAGGGCAGGCAGGAGGATTTTTGGATGCTGGGTGAGCCTTGGCCAAGTCCTGGAGGGCAGCAGGGGTTGGCTGGTCACCAAGGGCCTTTGCTAACTGTCAGTCATCAAAGTCAGGCTGAGATCCTCTCACAGATACTGGGAGAGAGCAGCTCTGTCTTTCTTGGTTATACCTCATTTTTTTAAAATTCGGTATTATTTGATTTTTAATGTTTTATTAGTACGTATTTGTGATACATAATTAAATACATTCATCATAAGGAATTAGTACGTATACACATGGGTCCTTGAGAAAGATTTACATCCCAAAGAGCCAGAGAAAATTTATAGTCCAAGTTTTCTGAAAGAAATTTTCCCGGAAAAAAGACTTCAGGGACCTATATTCAGGAAGAGAAATTTAATCAACTTAGGACAATGTCAAAGCTCTCTGGGTCACAACTTGCAGTCTGTAAAAATAAGTGAAAAATAAGTTCATCATCACTACGAGGTCAATATTAGAGAAAAATGGAATCATAAATAATCCAAATGCAAACAGTAAAAAGAGAAAAGAAACAAAGATGAGACAAATAGAAAACAATCATCTAGGGCTGGGGATTTAGCTCAGGGATTAGAGTGCTTGCCTTGCAAGCACAAGGCCCTGAGTTCAATCCCCAGTACTACAAAAAAATAAAAAAAGAAAGAAAAAGAAAACAATCAGCTAGATAGTAGATTTAAATCAAAGTGTGTCACTAATCATGTGTAACGTAAATGGCCTGTGCACCCACAAGAAAAGACAGATGCTATCTGATCATGTTATGAAGCAAGGCCAAACCAACAGTAGATACAAAGTCATAGATGGGTTAGGAGACTTTAAAATTAAATAACAGGATGAAAAGATACACTCAAAAGAAATCTGGAGTGACTCTATTAATTCTAAACCCCCCCAAAAATTAGAAGAAGGAATATTCCTGAGAATAGGGGGAATATTACACAATAACAAAGAGGATAGTGCACCATGAAGATATAATCATTAACGGGCATGTACTCAGAAACAGTGTCAAAGCCCCGAAGAGATATGACCTATGCTAACATCTCCACGGCAGCCCGGGTACCATTCAGAGCTTTCTAGAAATCCAGTCTCCCGTCCCGCCCCCTGACTTTACAAAGAAGGTCAGGTCGATTAGAAATCCAACTTATAATAGGATCCCCACGTGATGTATGCTAAACTATTAAGGATGCTGTTATAGTACGTTATCCTAATAAAGAACATGCTGTCATGGCAATGTTTACACAGCAGTTTAACAGAAACTGCCCATTTTGTGGTTTCAGAAAGCAACAGAATTCAGCAATGATATTGGATAATACAGATTCGAAAACCGGGGAATACTCAGAAGAGACTGTTGAAGAGAGGCATTCCAGTACTACTTTCTAAAAAGTCGTTTTTAATCACCTGAACTCTTAAATTATATAATTGCTCTAAGATTTTTAACCCTAAATTTATGTTTGCCAATTATTCTACAGATGAGCGTTTGTAACCGTACCAAAGTGGTCCATACACTAAAGAAGCGCTTCTCAATTCTGGGTGTTTGAACAGGATCCCCTGGGTATTTTGACTTAGATTGTAGTGGGCCCTACTAGCAGTATTTTAAAAACTCTCCAAAGCATCCTAATGTATAGCCAGAGTTAAGGGCCATGATTTTTAAAAATTAAGAGCTTTATAATAAAATAAGTAGCTTTGGTTGCAACCTAATCTCTATTGTTTATTCTACATGTCCCTTTTCTCGCCTCCTGTGGATGGTCACTAGTTTGTGAATAAAACAACAATTGATTTTGCTAGTCTAAAGGGCCTCAAAAGGAAAAGCAGTATCATTTGATGACCTCTGGTGTGAAAATCAGCATCAGACATTAGTGTTGAACGGCATATTATTATACATACTTAGTGTATTTCTACACATCATGCTGAGAGAAATTATAGAGGTTTTACACTTTCCTTTGGAATCCACTTAAAATGTGGTGCCATCCATACAACAGAGACAACAGGAGCCTGAGGAAGTTAGTTAGCATCTAAACGGAAAGGAGAAACAGGACCGATGGGGACAAAGCCAGGCTGAGCACACACAGAGAAGTAGAAGGACTCTCCCTACTCACCTTTGTCCACTCCAGCTGTTATAACCAAGCACCACAGACCGGTTGGCTTAAACGGGGTACCGTTCATTCCTCAAGCTCTGAGCACTGGGAAATCCAAGAGTGAGCTGCCTGCAGACTTGCTACCTGGTGAGGTTCACTTCCTGGCTCATAGCTTTTGACTTCTCTCTGTGTCCTCACCTGGGGGAGGAAATGAGGGATCTCTTCTGAGCCCCTTTAACAAGCTCACTAATCCGTTTCATGCACGTTCTGCCTTCATGGCTCACTTACCTTCCAAACACCCCATCTCCAGACCCCATCACACTGGGGACTAGGTTTCAATGTGTGAATGTTGGGTGGACCCGGTACTCAGGCCACAGTGCTACTGCTCATCAGAGGTCCCTCTACAGATGTGACATCATACCTGGTGAAGATAACCCACACTCCCTACCACAAAAACTGACCACAGGGGAAAGGAACACAACCTGGCTGAGCGCTCCCTCATCCCGCACTCTTTATTGTTTGATTATATTGCTCAATTACAACTACTTCACAAATAATATATTGCGATTTTTTTTTCCACAGAGGACTATCAGTAAACTTTCAGTCCAGGGAAAATAGGTTAGGAAAATAAATGACAAATAAAAATAAATCAAAACAAGCTGAAGAAAAAAATAGATATATACGTTAACTATTTTCTCCAGCTAATGCTCAATTTTCTGATCTCTAAAACAAACAAAATATCTAGAAAATTTTTTTTCATTTCCTAAGAAAATGATTCAATTTACAGTGGTCATCTTTAAAAAGTCCCTCATTTATTTCACATAACTCTTTGGTATCAGTGGTATAATTTATCACAGGACATAAAATATGAATAATATCAATTTATTATGTTCCTGAAACACTGGAAATATATTCACTGTTTGTTAAAATTGCCAAGTTTCATTGGTGAGTGGAAATACTTTTCAAATGGTCAAACACAAAGACGTTCTATAAGGTCTTTTTCTAATGTCTCTTAGGGTTTGCTTAAAGTATTTACATAAATAAATTATAAACAGACACATCACAGCTGGCTGCCCTGAGCAAGGTGAAGCTAGGAGTGAATTTTAAACCGTGCTTGGCAGTAAGGGGGCGTGTTCAATATCAGCTACAAGCTCAGGTTTTGATTCATAATCTTTCACTAGTCACTCCGCTCTGCAACTTTCTAGGCAGTCTCTTCGGTGTCCTTCACCCATTTAATCTTTCCTCCTTCTGAATCATTCAGAATGAACACTCTATGCGGCCTTATTAAAACAGACTCCTATACAAAGTATTGGGGAAAACCTAATTGGCTTTCTAGGCAAGTCTGCCTTGATCACACTTGATATGAATGTTTTGCCTATTAACCTAAGCTAAGAAATAAATGAAGGTATTATGGTAATCATAAAACATTACTAGAATGGGACATAGCACCATGCTGCACAATATGTATTGGTTCTATCCACAATACACACAGCAAGGGGCGATAATGTATTGCCCAATGAAAAATGCAATTTGGCATGCAAATGAAAGAGAGGACAAGGCTCCCAATCTTGGCTTTGCACCCTCCAACATAAACTGCAACTTGGAAACAATTAAGCAGGCCTATAAATCTAGAGCCTCAGAAAACTAAATGGAGTCCTAAATCAGAGAAGGTACAAAGACAGCATAGAAAATGTATTCATTAACCAAATTCACAGTGGTTTTCTGGGTGTTTCTAACAAGGAGAAGCAGAGAGAATTCTTATAAGGCCTCAAACTAAATCCTTCAAGAAATTAAAATCATCTTAGTTCATAACAGTGTCATTTCATAATGAATTTTGGAAATCCAGGGGATAAAGAATGCATTTTAAAAGGCTCATTTGAGGAGTTTTGAGATCAACTCACTATCTCGTTCTGCCAGGGTTATGGTTAGCAAGAAAATTCTCACAGTGGAAAAGAAATGTGAAGCTGTATCTCGCCCACTGTTGCACCCCAGGATACTTCTTTCCACCCTTCATGGTCTTTTTCCTACCTAGTCTCATTTTTGTTATTTTCCTGCAATTGAGAGAATGTGATTCAGTCTATAATTGTCTACCTGGATTCTCAAATTTGTGCTTTTCCAGGCTGAAGACCAGATCAGAAAAGGCATTCAGGGTACAGATTAGATAAGCAACACATTCTACTCTTGCACCAGGAGTCAGTTTTAAGTGCAACATAGAATAAGTTTCACCATTTAAAGCAGCTCAGTCTATTTGTGGATTCCTGGTTTCCTAGCCAAACCTTATATCCGATTCTACAGCAAACAGTAAGTTCTTTCCCATTGTCCTTCACTGGAGATATTTATGGATATTTCATAAGTACCCATTAGAAAAGTAAACAAAAGTCAATAAACCAGAATTCCTAAGCCTCGAGACTGCTACCAGACTTTTTTCTTGCTTTCAAAACATACTAATTATTTATTGGTTTTCCAAAGCATTCACTCGCTCTGGAGGACCATGTTGTCAACAGAAGTGAACCATTTACCTACCTTTGAAAGGCATTGTGTTGATGTGCCGACAGGGTTAGTAATCAACAGTAATAAGCTGCACAATTTTTAAAAATCGTTTCTAATACCTGCAAGAGAAAATTATTAAAACTGTCAAAGCAGTTATATGCCTCATCAAGGCCTTTTCAGGGAGGGGGAAAAAAAAGGACATTGTAGATATTTTGGGGGAATTGTCTTTAAGAGAAAACTGCTCAGACATATATCGTATTATTTTTTCATTACTGAAGATTTTGTGTTGCAAACATTTCAGAAACTGCATCACTATACACTCGTATACCTAATTTTATATAGTGCTGCATCTTCAAATAAAAATTTTCAGATAATGACATTGTTGCTGTTACTTTCTCAAGACTATAAAATCTTGCAAGCTACTTAACTATAAAATTTGTGGCCGTCTCTTGATACCAAGTTCATTACCATGAGAATTTTCCATTGCAAAGAGCCTTAAATACTCCACATCCTGATAACTTAAAAACCCAATTTCCAGCAGCCACTATAGCCCATCGCCAGCTGTCATCACAAGGTGTGACATGTGACTGAGAGAGCGGCCTTCCTCACCACCCCCCCAGCCCTCTGCGCCAGGCCAGCTTTTTTGTCACTCTTCCTTCAAACCCAGGGCTCCCTTCTCCCTCAAGGCTGCAGGAGGTGAGGTCCCAGGATGGGTGGGCCCCAGATGACTCCCTTTTGCTCCTGGTTTAAATTTAGAGGTCACTTCCTCAGAGCTGTCTTTCCGTACGGCCCAATCAAATTAGGTCTCTGTAGGCGAACAGCATCCAGGCTAAGGATGCTGCTCAAGGACAAGTGGACCAGGCTCTGCCCGGTGCCTGCTGGGGCCGTGTCTTTGCTGATGACGAGTTGGCTCACTGTTCGCCAACATCCCCCGAAAAGGAAGCTCAGAGAAGGCTGAGTAAGTGTCCACAGAAAAAACGATGCGTGCTATAGGCCAGAAGGGTCATTTCCAATGAGGCAAGACTCTCTTTTTTTCCTCAACTTTTGAAGGGAAAAGCCAGTCAATGATACGCAGGACACACAGCAGCTGCTACCACTGAACATGTCACCATTGTTAAATTCTGTGTCCTTGGTTTAAAAAGTGGGAGGTTGGGGATGTAACTCAGTGATAGAGCACTTACCTGGCATGCACATGCACAAGGGCCTGGGATTGGTTTCTAGCACAGGAGAAAAAAAAAAAGGATGATGATGATGAAGATAGATAGATAGATACATGGATGACGGATGACAGATAGATGATACTTTTTTTTTTTTTTGATGCTGGGGATTGAACTCAGGGCCTTGCCCTTGCTAGGCAAGCACTCTAACCACTGAGCTAAATCCCCAGCCCTTAGATAGATGATAGATAGAGACAGGTAGCAAATATAAATAAACAGGGTCATGGTGGGATGGCTTCTGTCCACTCATCCGTAACACAACTGGAATGCTGCTGTCTCCTCTATTATTTGTCACTGACGGCATCTAGTTTTCTCCTTAATGGCCTTTAACTCACAATCTTGATATTATTTTATATATCTCAAGTATACCATGCCAGACATTCATAAATTGAAATTATACACAACTAGGTACTTGAATAATTGCTTATTTCCTACATCTACTCCTCCTAGGCAAATTCCATGAGATCAGGCACTGCGGTTTCACTACTGAACCACTAGCATAGCAGAGTGCCTGACACACAGGAGGTGTAAATTAATAATTTTTTAATAAATCAGTATTGAGACAGGTGGAGAAGAATGCGCTATCAATCTGCAACAGTATCATACCCCATGCTGTTGTTCTTCCCACATCCAAGGTAGTCTGGAATTCTCCACCATGTGGCAGATTCAACCAATTGCTCCCGCCTTGACTCCAGCTCCTCCTCCTGAATTCTGAGCACCTTGCATGGGGCGACCTGGGGTGAGGGTGAAGTGGCTAGGCAGAAATATCATGTGTTTTCTCTTATATGAGAAACCCAAAAGTAACGAGCACAAAAAAAGATGACAAGAAATAGAAGATAGATGTTTCGTAAAAGGGAAGGGGACTGTATCAGTTATTTTTCTAGAGCCAGCGATTTGCAAGAGAGCAGATTTAATACAGGACAATTACAAATTACAACATTCACACACAGAAGCCAAATTCAGGAAGAGTGTAGAACATCTATCTATGCACTGAGACCTGAAAGATCGAGACAAGGGCTGCGAGCCCACCACAACATCCCATGTACACCCGTGTCTGCACTAAAAGGCTGAAGAAATCTATATTAGAGTCAGGGCACAACGCTCACAGTGGAGAGGAAGACCAGAGCTCCCCTGAAGCAAACAGCAGCCGTCCTCCACAACAGCAAAGCCCAGAGCTCCTCTTGTGACAAGAACAGCCAAGTTCTTTATGGGAAACCAGCCGCAACAGAGCTTCTCCTGGGAAACAGCCTGCCACCATCTTCTGCTCTGCTTCTCCTTCATATTGTGTTGGCAATAACCTTCACGTGAATCTTCTACACCCCAAACCACACCAGCTCAGTCCAGCTGGGTGTTCCTGTCAAGCTGACTACAATCCACCCCTGGTCAACTTGATAACCAGAGATATTTCTTTAAACTGTAGTCTCCAGTGGCAGATTTGTAAAGAGTTAACATATCTTGGTCTATTCAGAGTTACATTAACAATACAATTAGTGCACTCATTCCTTCACCAGACACAAATATTCAAAAGAGTCTCAACACTGATTATAAACAGGTGTCCAAAAACTACAGTTATACATACATATACAGCAACTCCATTCTGTCTCTCTTGCTTGTTCTAAAACAATAATTTGTTTACAAAGTACAATATACCAATGCAGTGCATCCACATTAAAAAAATACGGTTTCAAATTTTAAAACTCCTTCGGTTTCTATTAACTTTAACAACAGAGCATGGCAACACCAAGAAACGCCCCGAAGGATCTCTTGCACCCCAGATACACTCTTCCCTTCTGGTCAAAGACCTCAAGTCATTTTCCCATTGTCCTGCTTCTTCTCCATAACCACTTTCTCCTCTGTTCATCCTCGCCATCCACAGCTCCCCTCTGGTCAAATGCTTCAAGTCGCCCTGTTGGCTCTCCGTGCTCCATTTCAAACATAGATCTGGCCAAAAGCCTTCAACAGTAACTATGCCACCATCCCAACACCAGACTTCACTGAAATTTTTCTTCCACCCAGGCAATATCTCCAAACAAGCAAAATGCAGACCAACCTCTGCCAAAGCTCACATATGCAGCCTGGGATCCGCTAGATGCAGTCCTCAACAGAGGCCTTCCGAGCCTCCTCCTAACTGGCAGCATTTCCATCAGTTACTCTGGTTTTCCGGGCTCTGACCAGAGTCTCCCATATAAGTTTAGACCATCCTCAGGAATGCCTCTTTGGCTGGTATCTCAAAACCTTTCCAAATTAAACAATCTGTAGAGATTTCAATCCATAATTGGCTGGATCCAAGGCAGGGTGGCATGGCAGACAGGCAGAAGGCAGCAAGGTGAGCAAAAGGTAGACAAGCCTTCTTTTGTCCTTTATAGCTTCTCTAGGCTACCTGCCCTTAGGGTGGGTAGCACTCCCATCCTTAATTTTAGCATCCTTTATCCTAGTACCACATCCTTGATCCCAGCAGAACTATGCCAAACCAATCAGGGGACTAATTTAGTAATCACACACTCTAGATCCAGCCACCTCTGAAAACATCCCATCCATGACCACATGAGGCTCTGAGGGGGAAATCTAGACACAAACCATAACATTCTGCCCCTGGCCCCCCAAAGACTCATGAACATCCCTTTATGTAAAAGGCATTTAGTCCATCCCCAAGAGTTGTCAAAGTCCTAACAATTTCAGCACTGCTGAAAAGTCCAAGTCCAAAGTGTCCTCTGAGATTGAAGGCAAACTCTTAGCTACAAGTCCCTGTACAGATGCAAAGAAAGTTAAACACTTCCAACATACAATGGCACAAGATAAACATTTCCATTCCAAAAGGTACAAATAGGGGGATACAGAGGAAGGGACCAAAGAAAGTCCAGAATTCAGCAGGACAAACCTTAAGTCCTGTAGTTCCATGTGCAGTATCTGAGGCAATCTGTGGCAATATCCGAACTCCAAAGGGTTTGGGTGGCTCCGCCCCTACGGCACTTCCGGTGGTGGTAGCTCCCACGGCTTCTCTCTTGGGCTGGTTCTGCTCCCTCCTTGCAGTTTTCCTCAGATGATCCACGTTCCTGGCTTCTTCAAACTTCTGGGGACTCTAGTGCACCTTCGGCTTCACACTCACAGCTTCACACATTGCCCTCTCAGGGGCACACTGCCTGGTCTCCCAGGCCTTCTTCTGAAATCTGGATGGAAGCCTTCCTGACCCCACAACTCTTGCACTCTGCCTGCACCTAAAACCAGCACCACGTGGATGATGCGAGGGTCTGCTGCCAGCTGGAGCAAAAGCCAGGCCTCCTTTACTCTTGGCTGTAGGTTTGGGTGCCTATGAACCAAATCCTGAAGAACAACTTCCCTGGGCCATTGCCATTCTGGAACTTGGTGCTCTGGGGCTCTCTTCTCAGAGCAAAGCTTTTCACCTTTCCAACCCTGAGGCTGCAAAGGCTGGAGTCCTGCTGGTTCTTGTGATAACCTCAAGCCGTCTTTTCTGTTGTCTTCTTCTCAAATACTTGGCTTTTTCTTGCTAGCCTATTCAGCAACCAATTTCTCTTGTGTTCTATCTTTGCAGGCCACAACTTTACTGGAGCTTCCTCTCTGTCCAAAAGCACAACATACGGAATCATTCTGCTGGGCTCTTTGCTCTTGGTTCTCAACATAAAACTGGCTAAAAGCCCCCGACAATAACCATGCCATGGCCTCAAAATTAGACTGCCTTGAAATCTCTTCTGCAAGATTAATTAGTCTGGTGCCCTTGATCTCAGTCTCAGGCAAAGTCTCTGGACATGAGCAAAATGCAGACAAATTTTCTGCCAGGCTGTAACACACATAGTCTGGAGTCCAACAGCCAATGCAGTTCTTTCCAGCAGAAACCTCCCGAGCCTGGTCTGTACTGGCAAATTTCCTATCAGCATTCTGGTCTTCTGAGCTCTGAGCAGAATCTCCCATCAAGTATGGACAAAGGTTTTCCAGGGCTTCCCTTTCAGGAGACATTTCCAAACTTTTTCTAACTCTTCCCCTTTCTACAAGCCAGCTCCAAAGGCTCCTAAACCACATGGTCACTTACAGTCACAGAAACAACCCCACCTCTCTGGTACCAAATTCTATTTTACTTATTTTTCTAGAGTCAATGGTTTGCAAGACAGCAGATTAAATACAGGACAATTATAAATTACAACATTCACACACATACACAAGCCACATGCAGAAAGAGTGCAGAACATTTGTCCATGCGCTGAGACCTGAAAGATCAAATCAAGGGCTGGGAGGGGACAGCAATGTCCCACGTACATCCATCTCTGCACTAAAAGGCTGAAGCAATCTAAACTGGAGACAGAGTACAATACTCAAGGCAGAAATAAAAACCAGAGCTCCCCCGAAGCAAACAGCAGCCATCCTCAATGACAGCAAGGCCTCTCCAAAGCCTCACATGGTCATAGGTGGGGTGTTTTCAGAAGTGGCTGGATCTAGAGAGTGTGATTACTAAATTAGTCACTGATTGCTTTGGTATAGTTCTTCTGGGATCAAGGATATACTACCGGAATTAAGGGTGCTGGGATTAAGGGTGGGAGTGCTACCCACCCTAAAACCAGGTAGCCCTGATAAAATATAGGACAGAAGGAGGTGTGTCTACCCCTTGCTTCCCTCACTGCCTTCTGCCTGTCTGCCAGGCCACACTGCCTTGCAGCCAGCCGATTATGGCTAAAATCTCTACAAACTGTGAGCTAAATAATCCTTTCCTCCTTTAACTTTGAGTGCTGGGTATTTTGTCTCAGCAATGAGAAAAGTAACTAAGACGGGGACCATGAGATGAATAGAGAGGGAGGGAGAGGAGGAGAAGGGGATAAGAAAAGGAATTAAGAAGTGTCATGGGGCTTGGGGATTTATCTCAGTGGTAAAGCGCTTGCCTAGAAAGTGCAAGGCCCTGAGTTAGATCCCCAGCACAAAAAAAGAACAACAACAACAAAAAAGACATCTCATGTACATGTACCAACTCCTCATGGGGAATATAATTATTATGCACTGCAAACATGTACTAATAAAAATATAAATATTGAACAAATAAATAAAAGTTACAATAAAAAAGAAAGGTGCTTCACAGGATCATCGTTTCAGACACATTCTGTGCCGAGTTCATTCTTAAAATTGTCTAGTTGTTTCCATGCTGTCCTTTTCCACTTCAGGTCTCTGAGACGTGCACATTCTTACCAACAGGTCAGTGTCACAAAATTATACAAATTACACTTTTTCAAATTATTTGATAAAAATCCAATTTGACATGCTTTTTTACTGAATACTCAGTGGCAGTTGCCCCCTCTCCATAAACAACAACTACAACTCAGGCATTTACAAACAACCTTTTATTAATTTGTATCAAGTCCACATTTTCATTATTTGGTTTACAAATAATATGATTGGTTTATCACAATTCTCACAAATCTACAGGATCATGGTGGGGTGGTGCTGGGGATCAAACTCAGGGCCTTGCACTTGCTAGGGAAGCGCTCTGCCACTGAGCTAATTCCCCAGCCCCAAATCATATCATTTTTATAGGTACTGCACTATGATTGTTGAAGTTACTTTTATTACAGGATACCAATCAGAATCTCAGTACTAATCATAATTAGTATTTATCATTATTCTATGTTTATTCTATAGGTTTGTATGAATGTTCCATTACATTCTTAACCCCATTCTTCTATTTCTTTCCATCCTTCAAAAAAGCTTTCTAATAGGTTTCTTGAAACTCTGAAAATGAATCTCAACCTAACTTAAGTGCAAAAGGCAATAAAAAGAAAATCAGTACAAACTTGGCTTTACCTTGTGTTAACAGTGGGTGACCCAGGAGAACCTGGCTATTCAAGGGAAAGACACATCTGCTTAACCTAATTGATCTTCAGAGTGAAGAAGAAAATGAATTACTGCAGTTTTGAAGGCCATGCTTCATTAGGAAGTTGTAAATTTTACTTTTAAATCACTAAATAAATTTTCAACAAACCCAGATGTTGCTCACTAATGACGAAATAGGTAAAATGTGATTAAACATCCAACTAAATAGTAAAGGAAACCTACACTACTCCTTAACTACACAAGCAATCGGGTTTACACAGTGTTCAGCACTCATAGAGAAGTAAAAACAGTAATAACTCGGATCTTGCACATGATTGAGAGGGGTATGTTCCTACATCACTTGACATCGCAGAGAAGGGCCACCCCACGGAGCACCCAGTGTTCTGGGGCCTGAGCGGTCCTGAGGTCCACAGCAGCAATGTAGTTCAAGTCTGTTCGAACTGGCTTCTTGTAAATGGGGCAGGAGTAAAACCGAGGATCTCTCAGGGCTACAAAAAAAGTTCATCAGAGAAAGGAACTTGATCAATTTCTAACTTAAACATCTCAGAGACAGCAAAGCGCTCTCTGCACTGGAGCATTCTCAAAGTCATGCCACAGAGAGGTAGGTTTGGGAGAATGAGCAAAACTCCTCCTGAAGCCACACGACCCCTCCATATGAAGCTGACGTCACACTGGGTGTGGTGAGACACCTAGGCGACCTGAGCCTCACCCTGCTGGCCCCTGGCCCTGTGACGGTGACAACATTCACCTCCACCTGTTCTCCTTGACCCCTCACCAAGTCTTGTACACATACCCCCCCCTTTTTCCCCAGCAGGAGGAGCCTGCCACTTTAATCAGACAAGCAGCACCAGTGAACATTACTTCATCATCACCATCATTGTCGTTGTTATTTAAAAGTCTCATCTTCAACCCTCTGTGTGATAGTCCCCATCACATTTAAATCAAAGGACACAGAGTGCCCCCAGCCAAACCGGGTGTGAATTCTCCATGGATGAAGAGAATCATAAATTCTTAACCATGTTGATTATGATCATTATGTATGCAATGTACCAATACATGTTCTTGGTAAATAATAATAAAAAAATTAAAAAAAAAATAAATTCTTGGGAAGCAGAGAAGAATGCCACAATTCAGCTCCCTGTGATCCATTTTTTCCTTTTTGGAGAAGAGTAGATGCGACTTGCGCAAACACACAGGTAGTGAAAGGCAACCTTCCTGGATCATCCTCCGAGAACCCTCTCTCATTAATCTACGCCTCCTCAAAAGCCTCTCTCCACCCTGGAAACTCCGTGCTCAGGGACAGCTCCAGTTCTGTGGGATGTTAAACTCACACAAGTTGTGGGTAAAAATTGTACAAATACAAACTTAGGTCTTGGAAGGTGTCTGGGAGCAGTCCGGGAGTTCAGCGTTCATTAGCTTCTTATCTGCATGTCCCCTAACATCCACCTCGGGAAGTTATGTATTCTTTTATAGTCTCTCCCAGATTATAAATTCTTTCAGGACAAAACATGTGGCTACATCTATCCTCACACTCCTCTGGCAGGCCAACACAATATTATAAATGACTCTCATGTAACTCTTGAGATGAAACCACATTTAACTAAGAGGATAAGTTTGTTTCAGTGAATTCATGGAAACAATCTGGGCACTAAAACATGGAAACAGCAACTTTGCAAATATAGTCTTAATACTTTGGAGTTACTGAATTTATTCCTAAAGCTAATTTCCTCAATATTTTTTCTAACAAATTACAAAAGCAAGGCACTATCAGAAGTTAAATCCTCATTATCTGAACCAGTAGAACCTTCGATCTGCTGTACCGTGTGTTTTTATATATCCACTAAAATTTACTTTTATTGTAAGATGTTAAACATTTGAGTAAGATAATGCTACACACCATTTTCAATATAAAATATTGAATGCTTTTTAAAAAATAATTCCAGTTTTCTTTGGGGATTAAAACTCAAGCAATCAATAATTCAGAAGGTATAATTACTGTAATTATCGTTAGGTTCAGGTATAGGTCTCTAATGACTTTAAGATTTATAAACTAGATGTTAATCAAAGTTTCAGTATGAAGATATTTACCAATATCTGGGACATTTTGGCTATCACGTCTGTGGGTCTGCCTAGAAATCAAGGACGCTGTTAGCATCCTACAATAGATAGGACAGCCTCCCAACAAAGAGTTGTCCAGACCCAAGATGTCAATAGTATCAAGACAGAGAAATCCTGTTCTAAAACAATGAAGTCATAGCAATTTTGCAGTATTTTAGAACTCTTTATTTAATCCCATAAAATTAATCATTAGAAACAATCTAAAATAATATAACATCCAATTCTTAAATTTGAATGTTATTTATTTCATTACTATGAGGATATCACTAGTAATACTAATTTTATATATATGAAATTATCTCTCTCTCTCTCTCTCTATATATATATATATGAAAAATTCTGTTCAAATGCATGACAATGAACCATGGATGCTAATGATACTAAGTGATGTTTTAAAATCCTTTAATCCCAGGATCTGTAAGCAGATAATACATAAATAACTAATTGTTCTGCATACTGAAAATTTGATTAGCATCTAGTTTATAAATCTTGAAGTCATTAGAGACCTACATCTGACCCTAATGATAATTACAGTAATTACACCTTCTGAAGTATTGACTGCTTGAGTTTTAATCCCAAAAGAACACTGGAATTACTTTTTAAAAAGCATTCTTTTTAATAAGTAGGTAAAAGTAATTCTCTGAAATATTTATCCAATTTTATTTATTTTTAATTGCTTCAAAACTGAGAGGGCCCATGCCAAGTCGCAGCAGGCAGCCACGTGTGCAATAGGATTAGAAAGCTCCCCAGAACATAAATTCACAGTGAAAGCGCTGACAGATAGGAACAACCACACAAACAGATGACATGCAACTGTTTCCCTGCTTAGGCAAATAACTCTGAAGAGAAAAATAAGCATGCTAGGTAGATAGAACAAATCAGCTACATATGTCTAAAGCCTTAGGGTTCCAGAGGGGAAAAGGTTGGGAAAATTGGTGAGCTCTACCCTCTAGTCTCCTAAAAGGTTTTATTAAAACACCTTGGGGGAATCTCATTTTCTAACTATGTAGCATATCTAGCCTACATATTTTAATCCACACATTAGTATACATTACATGTGCTCCTTCCACCATCCAAGTAACCAAGTAACATAGTATCTCTAGATAACTTTAAGTCATTCTTTAATTTAGCCTCCCTGTTACAAGAACATTTAAATTACTAGACCTTCATTTATACCTGCGGCACTTGTTTTAATTTTAAAAACCATGGGGGTTACAATGTTAATGTGAAAGAAGTTAGTATCAGTATACTAACAAAATTATTTATGTACCTACTGTGTGTTCAACATTGTCAGTTTAATTCTCTCAACAACCTTATATGGTGGATATTGTTATTAAACCATTTACAGATTCGAAAATTGAAACGTAAGTGGGTAAGTGACTTGTCCAAGCTTACCAAGCCACAGTGACAACCCTTGGTCAGTGCTGGCTGGAACAGACCCACAGTGCCTCGCGCCTCCACCTCTGCAATGCTTGGGAGGCACTGTGCTTGTTCAGCTCTGTGTCTATGCAGGGAGGGTTGAGGATGGGAGGGAGGCAACCTGGGCTTGACAAGTAGCATGTCTCAGACTCCTCCCAAGGCATATAACTCATTCCTGGGGCCACAGGACCAAGAGTACAACACACATATCCTGAGCCTCTGTTCAGAGTCCTTTAAAGGCGACCTGAACACACAGGATGGAGGGAGTCCAAGAGTAAGAGCTGAGCCCCTACTTACAGTCCCAGTGCCCAGCCACCCGAGAAAAATGCACTTGTGACTCCAGCATGCAGGGCGCAGCCCTCAGTTTGAACCAAGCCTTCATCCTTCCTCCTCAAGCTTCACCCCAGGTTTCTAGGGGACTCCCTCCCTGCAAGACTGCTCTGTGTGCCCCCACAACAGACAATGTGATGATACTAGTTTTGCCCCCCAGGAACTGGGAGTCATTACCAAATCACCTAATATCTCTAAATGTTCATTCCCCTGTTTGCAAAAGTAGAAATGGTAACTTTTACAGAGTTGTGCAAAGATTAAATAAATTTATGTATGTGAATGCCCATGAAAACATAATGTCTACAAGGCAGTAGATACCTAAGAGACATTATTTACTCCTTCTTTCCTCTGTGTCTCTCTCTCATACACACAGACACACACACTTGCGTGGGAAGATATTTACACACTTACTTTTTGATAAAACAAACAAATTCCCTAGACTCATGTTCCCATGACTGTGACAGAGTTCCAGTTTACTCATCAGAAGCAGACTGACTACTGTGGGGTCCTGAAGCTTGAAGGTGGCCTCAAGCCCAGCCCCACACCGGCACAGTCCTGGTTTAGACTGAATCAGCGACATTCTTAGAAACACTTTTTTTCCCTAGCAAGAAATAACCCCGTGAGCTCCAGGGACCCTGAGACTGCTCTCATGCCCCACTTAGTAACCAGAGATCCCTGTAAGTCTAGTCTTGTCCTTCTAAATGTGCCAATCACAGTTTCCCTGTAGCTGTTTTCTGCTACATATCTGAAGTCAATTTAGGGGCATCACTCTGTCTACATAATAATCTGTAAAGAAACCTCTCTTTCAGCTTCCTTTGAGAACAGAAGATCTAGAAGTGATATGTGGGATTTTACACTCTCAGTAAATTTAGTAGTTTGAGTGATTTTTCCATAATGCCCAAGCGAGAAACATGAATTTAAAAATTTAAAGGTATATCATTCAGTTTTTAGTTAGAATAGATGCCCAAATGTCTTCTTTTGGAAAATAAATAAAATCAGTCCTATATCCAAATGTCAGTAATGACTTGATTTAAAGAGAGAAATTGCCCTTCATATTAATGTAAAAACTATTAAGAACTCGAGTTCTAGTTTTCAAATGCTGCATTTGGAATGTCTTTTGGTTATTAATGACACTACATCACTTTATCTCAATCAGAGCCCTACATGCAAGAAAGGAGTAATAAGAATGTTAGTTTTCCCTCACTAAACAAACACTTCTCCAAAAGCAAAGCTGTTTGGTAGAACAAGTTCCCCCAGCTTCTCTTGAAACCAAAAAGAAGAACTAAAGTTTTTCTTTTTAATACTTTGAAATTAGTCCCTTTTTCCTTTGCTTATTTTATTTTCTCCTTTACCTGCTGCTAATGAGTATCACCACTGACTAATGCCCAGCAGGACGAGTACAGCTGTGCTATAAAAATCTGTTCTTAAATAATAAAGAATTGCCTGTATTATGAAATCATTACAGTATTACTACCATGCTGGGATGTTCAATGTCAAATCGCCATGGATATTTTTTATTCTTTAGTCACAAGGAAAGAAAAGTAACACCTACCTCAATGTGAGGAAGGTTTTTCTTTTATTTTATAAGGGAAACATTTTTACAACATGTTAACTAGATGCAATGATATGATAAATCAAAATTTCTAAAGTACTATTTTGGACTAAAAGAACACTGACTATTATTTCTATAAAATAACTATTGCCCGAGACTCCATCCTCCTCCCCACCAAGAACTACCAACTTGCAGAGCCAACGGCGAGATGCTTATTTAAACTCTGGTGGATGTTCACTCTTTTGGATTCAGGGAAGAAGTACTGAGCATCACTTTGGGCCTGCACGCTCTCTCCCAGGGCAGCCCTCGACCCACGGAACAAAGTACACAGCCTCCCTGAGCTGAAGTCTCACTAATACATTGCTGTAAAGATCAAACGAGAGATGGTGTGGAATTCACTGTAAAACCCTCCTAATAAGTGTCAGTTCTCTCTCCCAACCCTCTTCCTAGCTCCGCCTGATAACTTTCATGTGGAAGCTTCATGTGCATCTAAAACCTGCTGACATCCACATATCCTAGACAGAGCCTATCTGCTAAATCCCAGATCTGAACTCTTGGAAAAAGCCAGAAGAGTGGAAGAAGCCAGGACCTGCAGTTAGATAAGCGTAGTTGGCACTCAAGTTCTACTGCTGATTTTTTTTTAACTGCTGATTATTTTATCTCTTTACTTGTTTAAAGAAAAATCGCTTTTGCTACTATCACTGAAGCAGTTCTTCTTGAGGATCCACTAGCGTGCTGTCTCAGGCTTAGCTTATGATTCTTTTTTTTTTTTTTTTTAATTTTATTTTAA
>PVJO010025034.1:0-23387 GCA_004026905.1 Hystrix cristata | reverse complement strand
TGGGAAGCAAAACAGAGGAACAATATCAGAGAAGAACAGTCTAGGGACTGTATATAGTACCCAAGGTCACTTCCCCAGGACCCACCCAGACACACCAGAAGCATGCTTTAGTAATCTACTAGGCATTTCTCAACCCAATGAAGTTGATAAATCAGGACAGTTACATTGCATAATCCTATTTTCCCAGAATACAAACATATAACTTATCAGTGTCTTTCACTTTTATGAAAAAGAGACAAAAGATAAATTTTCTGTAAAACTGATATTGAGGACATATGTTTGAATTAATTTTAACCCCACATTTTTGTAAGATACAGGAAATTGGAGGTGATTCTGTCTTCATTTCAGTACATCACTTAATGTATGTGTGGACATACGAATTTAACACAGTCTCCCTGTTAGCAAAGAGCTCAAAGTCTGATACGGTCAGGATCATTTGCAGGAAGGCAGAAGGGAAGGAGTCATTGTTTTCTTGATTTCAGTTCCTGCCTAAAATCTTGGGGAATCCAGATTTCTGGAAAGCCCAGGAATCTTCTCACTGCAAACTAGTAACGTGCGAAGAATCATCTCATACTGAGCAAAAAGCAATGGCAGTGACCGATTTCTTTTAAGGTTTCTCTTTTCCCTCCAATTTTGGTTCATAATCTCTGAGCACCTCCTGTGGGTTCCCTGCCCATTCCTCTGGCAAGATCTTCCCTCAGGTGGGTCTTTGGTTGGCACTCCTGCCAGCGAGCTTCCTGGCTCCCCACCTCTTTCACACTGTGCAACCATCTGGAGCTCTTCCCAGACATTATCAGAAAGGGCTGCAAGACATTCTCCTAATGGGGCCACTGCCAACCTTGCTCAGAGAAATAGTCAGCTAGATCAATACTCTCTCTTCTTACATATATTTGATTGACTATCTGCCAGGCACTGTGCTAGGTGGTAGACCAAGGTGGACAACACACTGCTCCTGCCCTTTTGGAATTTAAGGTCTATAAAGAAGTAGCCTGCATTCACGGTTAATTTAAATTATCTGGCAGGGCTGTAACAGACATATAAACAGAGTATGGTGGACACAGCACCTAGCCTGTGAGTTGTGAGAAGGTGTCTACTGGTTTCAATGTAATTTTCTCTGCTGGCCCATGGCCCCACAGCTGGCACACAGATGATCTATAGAAGGTGAGATTTATTTCCTCACAGAGAAACACATGTCTGATTAGTACATCCTTTTTCCCTGTCACAGATCCCATAAATACTAAGAGGTCTGGTATTCTTCAAACCTTAGGACAAGATGGCATTCTACCTTCAAAGGGTCATATCCAATTTGTCTGAGAGGCAGCTCGGTTCTCTAGGCATCTAACTGCTCCTGACTTTGTGGCACTGGGACAACACAACACTCATATTCTGTATAATTTAGACATTGATTGCTCCCCCACAAAGCCTGTGTGTTAAACTCCTAAATTTGGCACTATTGAGAGGTAGAGGAAACTTTAAGAGGTAGGACCTAATGGGAGGTTGCTGGAGTTTTTTGGGAGCACGTCCTCCAAGGGTATCGTTGGACCTTGCTCTCTTCTTCTGTATTGTGTTTCCTGGCCATGAAGTGAGCAGCTGTGCCCCACCATGTGCTCCCTGCCACGATGTTTCACCTCACTCCAGGCCCATGGCAATAGGGTCACTCAAGCATAGACAGAAATCTCCAAAACTGTAAGCCAAAATAAGCTGATTACATCAAGTATTCATTTCAGTAATGGAGAGCTGACTGTGCCAGTTAATCATAGTTGCCAATGTGACTGGATTAAGAGACTCCTAGGGAGGTTTTGGATCATGGGGCACTATACTCATCACTGGATTAATCCACTGATGTTCAAAGTTAAATATGTTGCTGGGAGATGGGGCCCAGTTGGAGGTGGGTCCTTGGGGGCATGCCTTCAGAGGTTACACCTCTTGCAAGCATCTTTCCTTGAGCTCCGCTTCCTGGCTTCCATGAATAAGCAGGTTTGCTCCACTATGAACTTCTGCCATGTTTCTGTCTTGGAGCCAGCTGGCCAGCTGTGGACTGAGCCCTCTCAAACCATGAGCCAAATAAACCATTTTTCCTTTAAGTTGTGGGTACTGAATATTTTGTCCCAACAATGAGAAAGCTAATTAATACACTGACTACACCCATTGTCAAAACCATAATCATTTATAGAGTAAAGAAAAATTAAATATCATTAAAGTAATTTTAGCATAAAATCAGTTTTATATCGTATTCTAAGCCTTCAAAAGTAGTCATCAGAATACAATGCTCAACCTACTATTATAAAGTAATGAGTTTTTGAGACAAGTATCTGTGGCTAGATATATACATAATTTTCACTCCTTTTAGTTATGTCAGACAGTTATAAACATTCAAATGATGATATCATAGCTAGACATAAATTTCACAGAAAATTCATCTCATTACTTTCATAAAAATTTTATTGTGTTCTTTTGATCTAAACAATGGTTAGATGCTCATATATCTTATTTCTTTAACTATAACTCCAATTAATCTTTTCTGAAAATGGAAATTCTGATCATAAGAGATGGAATGACATTATGACACCCCTGTGCTTTACTTTATCTGAAGCTGACTTCCCTTTTCTTATTCAGATAAAAGTATGTTAAACACTTTGTGGTAAGTTGTATTATCATTACAAATAGCTATTGTCCCTTCCTACCCTATTAACATTAGGCCGAACCGAACAGTACAACTTGCTTCCCATTGAAATGTGAGTGGATGAGACATTATGTCAGCTCTAAACAGATGCTTTGAAAGCATAGGGTGGTTCTAAAATGGTACTTTTCTCTCTGTCATATGGTTGGTACACCCCAAAGAAGAAGGATTTGTTCTTTGAACCCTAGTCTTTGCAGGAAAATATGTAGTAAAATCACATTTTCTTATGGACATATGATGTAAGCAGGAAATGATTCCTTGTTTTGTTAGTCACTGATATTTGGAAGTTATTTCTTGCTACAGTACAGCATAGCCTGTGCTGATGAAGGCACATATTCTACAAGGTTCTACATGATCTGCTTTTCTCATTCCTCATGAGAACCTCTCTCACTTTTCCTCTCTTTACTGACTTTTTTTCTACCCATTTCGACTATATATTTCTTGGAACCTCCAAATATTTTCTTGCTTGAGAGATTTTATACATTGTATTTGTTCTGCCTAGAAACTGAATTTTTTCCTGAATTCTACCACCTCTTCTATCCTCTTGATATGGCAAATGTCTACTCATTTTTTAGGTCTCAAAGAAAACTGTTTTTACCTTCTCCAGGAAAAAAAAAAACTTGAAAACAGTTACTATAACTCTATTCCATGTGTTCAAACAGAAATAGAGATGTGAAAAATAACAAAAAAGTCCCACATAGAACCTCTAGGAGAAAATACAGTGGATATCATTACACCAGATAACATGTTGCAAAGGAAGAGATTATTGAACAAAAAGAAAGGAAATCAGCAAGGATATAGAAGTAAGCAAAACTGTGAATTGATTTGACCTAATCTGTGAAACTGTCTAATCAACAATAGCCTGCCTTTTTTTTTTTTTAAAGTACATACAGAGCATTTGCCAAATAGACAATATTCTGGGACATAAAGTTGCTCAATAAATTTAAAATACCAGGTATATACTCTAATAATAATGGAATTAAGCTAAGAAGTCCAAACAGAAAAATCCTAAATGATCCCCAGATATTTGGAAACTAAGTAGCATACTTTAAACAACCTATCGATCAAAGAGGAAATAATAAGAAAAAAATATAAACTATTTAGAATTGAATGAACGTGAAAATACAGCACAGTTTTTGTGTAATGCCACTACCATGGTGCTTACAGGGAATTTTTAGTTCTAAGTATGGAAAAGAAGAAATGCCTCAGATCAGTTGCCTCAGATCAGTTACCTCTGTTAAGAAAAGTAAGAATACAAGAACAGAAAGAGCAAATTAGAACCAAAGTAAAGTGAATGAAAGAAACAATAAAGATCAGGAAAATAATTAATACTATTTAAAACAGAAAATTGTAAAGAAATATCAAAGCAGCCAAATGCTGATTTATCTACTCTATGTATGTATGTATGTATGTATGTATGTATGTATGTATTTAGGTTTTTTGAGATAAGGTCTTACTATGTAGTACAGGCTGGCCTGAAACTCAGAAATCCTCTTGCTTCAGCCTTCTAAGTGCTGGGATTACAGGCATGTGTCACCTCACCCAGTCGTTTTTTTAAAGAAGATCAATAAAATTTATAATCTCTACCCACAGTGATCAGGAAAAAGACAGGGAAGACACCAGTCCCAAATATCAGGATTGAGAATAGTGATATCACTATAAATGATATAAATATTCCTAGCATAATAAGGAAATATGATAGGCAACTTTATGCTAATGAATTTGGCAATTTAACAGAGATGAACAAATTTTTGGAAAGACAAATACTAACAAAGATCAATCAAGAATAAATATAATGTCGGAATAGCCCTCTTATGTATTGAAGACATTGAATTTTGAATTAAAAACCTATATGCAATGTGATCATTATATATACAACCTACCAATACTAGTTCTTGGTAAAAAACAAAAAAACAAAACAAAAAAAACTACATGTAAAGAAGATCCACGTTAGAAAAAAAAAAAGATCCACTTGATGATCAACTCATTTTACTAAACATTTGAGAAAGAAATAGTATCAATTCTAAACGATATATCCAAATTTCTAGAAGTTGAAGTAATTTCCAATTCATTTTAATGAGGCCATCATACCTTAATATCAAAACTACCTTAAGACATTAAAAAAAAATTATGGAACAATATCCTTCATGAACACAGACACAACATTGTTTAAAATCTTTAACAAGTCAAATCTAAAACAATATAAGAACAAATAGACACCATGACCCAAGGAGGTTTATGCCAGATATGAACTTTTTTTTAAAACAATTGATGTGATTGACCATATTAATAAACTAGAACCCCAGACTATATGATAATCTCAGTAAATACAGAAAAATCATTTGGTAAAATCTAACAACCATTTCTTTTAGCAAATCTGGAATAGAAGTGAGTGTCCTGGCCTTTACAAAGGGAAACAATAGAAAATGCACAAATAACATCAAACTTAATAGTAAAAGATGGAAAAATTTCCTCCTAAAGATCAAAAAAAAAAGAAAAGAATGGCTATTTTCATCTATTCTGTTCAGTGTTACACTGAAGGTTTTGCCCAATACAATAGGGCAAGAATAAGAAAGAAAGAAATAGATGCGGCAGGGGAGAAGAAAGATAGGGAGGGAGGATAGCAGGCAGGCATCTCAATAAGGAAAAAGATGTAATACTATGTAAAATTATCTTCAGACAAAATAATCATTCCATATAAAAATCAAATAAAAAATAAATACAAATAAAATTAAAAAATCAAATTGAGTTGTCAAAACTGCTGAAACTAGTAAATGAATTTAGCATTGTTGTAAGATATGAGATGAATATATATATACCAACTGTATTTTTATATACTAGGAATAAATTATTGCAAGTTGAAATAAATAGGATTGCTTATAATTGCCTCAATGAGTACGAGAGAGTCTAATCTCTGTGAAGTTATGTGAATAACACCTCAATTTAAAAAAAAATGCTTGACACAGTACTTGCCACATTAAAGGCGTTTAAGAAAAATTAGCCATTAGAATTTTTATTGTAGCTTTATTTATAATGGTGGAAAACAGAAGCATTCTAAATATGAAACACTAGGGGACTAAATTAAAAAACGAAGTTACATCCATCTGTTTAAATATGGTCCCAACCAACCCAGAGGTTGAGGCAGGAGGATGGTTTGGGTTCAAGGGTAGAAATCAGCCACACCCTCTGCCGTGATGTTTCTGCCTTGGAGCCAGCTGTCTATGGACTGAATCTCTGGAAACTGTGATCCAAATTAAAACATTCCCCCTTTAAATTGTGGGTGGTGGATATTGTGTCCAGTGTGGAAAAGCTGGCTTATATGACTGGAATGGAGAACAATTAGTATGTTTTTAAGTGCGGTGTTTTTAGTCAGAAAACCCACAATAAAAAATATGTCTAAAAGATCAATTACCATACGCTACATTCATCTCAAGTTTAATGATAACTCTCCAAAGGCCAAAACATTCAGTTTTCCAAACTAGAACACTCTGAACTCACATCAATTCAGGATTACATGTATCTTTGCATCTTAGAACTAAAGTAAAGCAGAAGATGAAATTTGTAATGTGATTTCCACAATTTTTACCTGAATTTATCCTCAAGCTTTATTGCTAGTCTCTACTTCCTCATGTTCCATTATGTGTTTTGCACTCTCTCACCTGAAAATCTTTTTTGCTCTCCCTCTCCACGAGTAACCTCACTTCTCACTTCTGATCCCGATGTTCTACCTATTTTAGGGTCCCGTGACTTCCTAGAGAATCCCTTCTTTACTCCCATCTCGACCATCCCTGTAATTCTACAGCTCTGTAGAAGTCACCCAGGCTGAATCTGTCTGGCATTGACTACTCCTGCACAGGTCCTGCTCCCCGGGCCGAGCCAGCAATGTAATTTAATTGCACTTATAATCCCTAAGGCATCTGGCAAAGAGCTGTTCTCTGATCTTAGTAGGGTTTCAACAAATGTTTATGAACTTGAATGGAATTTCTGATTACAAAATTGAATGTAATTTCTAAAATGGAGTGGTAATTGATTCAGATACCAGGATATAAATGTTTCCTGAGGCTCCTATGTTGAAGCAGATAGTGCTCTGCCATCTGCATTGCATATGCTGCTACATTCTGTTCGATGCACTGTTCATCAGCCCTAAACTGCAATATCAGAGGCACATTGAATGAATCAAATGGAGATAATTTACTATTTACAGGTAAATCACACTTAAAATTGATGGTTTTTTACTTGAAATAACCATCAATAGTTGCTTTCCCTCTTTAGCACTAATACAGTCAGAGAGCCTTTCTCATAGTTATATAATCTGTTCAGCAGGCCACCATGCACATTAATCAAGCTAACTTTCTGTGTATCTGATACAGGAGTTATGGTCCACAAATTCAGGATTAGTAATGCTCATTTGACTGCTGTGTTATTTTTCATTTTGACATTTAAATAATGAGAGGTCTTATAAAGGGCTAGAATGCAGAAGTTCTTCTCAAATACCAAATTTGCCTACAGCTAGATTAAGGACAAGATTGGGGGTTAGATTTGAGATGGGGTACCAATTTTACAAACGTACCAAACAATCACTGTGTTTTAAATTTGTGTCTATTAACTCATAGTTATGTTGAGAGATAATGTGTCTTATCATTTTTGAGCTAGTTAGCACCTTGTATATTAAACAATAATAGAAGTAATAATAACAATAAATAGTAAAAAAAAATAGTATGAACTAAGCATTCCTAATCTGTCTGAGATTTGAAATGCCTTCAAATCTGAAACTTTATGAGTGCTGACATGATACCCCAAGAAGAAAAATCCACACTGATGCTATGTGATGGGTTGCAGTCAATTGCAACTGCAGGTGTATTACAAATACTGTATAAAATTACCTACTTCTGCTGCTGGTGCTGGCTGAGGCCTTGTGTGATCAGTGCAAGTGAGGAGGAACGCACCCAAATCACTAGACCCTAGCCAGCTCCGCATCTTGGTCTCCTCAGCACAGGTCAGCTGAGGTGACAACCAAGACTGACCTGACTGAGGATAAGACCAACACTCAGGTGGAGAATTTCACCCCAAGACTGAAGGGTTACTCTACCACAGAAACCAGATGAGAGATAGTCTTGGGAGACAGGCCAGGAGGAGGTGAGAGTTAACCAGAGATCTCCTAAGATACCCTGAAAGCTCAAGCTCAGGCCAGGAAGATTATGGGGGTCTGTATTTTGTGGTGGGAGGGTAGACTTGGTGGGTGGAACCTTCAGAAAGGATGCATTTGAAGGAGATGACGTTTAGTCCAGTGATTTGCCTGAGGTTTTGGAACTGCTGCCTACATCCAGCAGAAGTTAGTCATCTGATTTACTATAGGTGAATATCTGGATAGCCTATATCTACATTAAAATATTAGTCCTCTGTACTCCAGTTAATGGTGGTTCATGAGTGGTTCTTGGGATCTGTTGGTATTCAGTCTATATTTGGTACTTTTTTTTTTTTTGCTGACTTTACTACTATAGCCAAGATGGTAAAGTTGTTGCTATCAAGTGATTTTCTCTCCGTGGTTTTCTCTGGAGGTCATAAACAATACTGTACAGCTCACTATCAAAGAACTGGGCTGAAGAACTGGGCCAAAGAAGCTACAAACACCAGGCCTAAAAACAAACAAACAAAAAAATAGAAACACGAGAAGATAAAACAACAAAATGCCTCCCCAAACTCCAAACTCCCCCAAAACCAAACCAGGAGGCATTGAGGGGAAGAAAATCATAATTCACACAGCACAAATATCTGAAAAGGTATCAATGAAAGTAACAAAACAGTTCAATAAGGTGCTTGGTGAATTCAAAGAAGATATGACTAAGCAGATAATGACCTGCATGAAACAAATGACCAGCGAGTCTAGAGAAGACACTAATAAAAACCTAGTGAAGCTAAAGAAAGAGAGGCAAAACAGGAATGCCCATCACAGAAAAGAGTGGAAGTCCATAAAAAAAAGTTCCAAACAGAAACCCAAGAGATTAAAAATAAAAATTTACAGTGTGGGCAGCAGAAGGGACCCATGTGAGGACTGAGTGCCAGATCTAGAGGACAGAGCTGTGGTTAATGATAAACTAATGGGAGATACCTTAAAAACAATGAAATTACATAAAAAATTGATCCAGGAGCTGCTGGATGACTTAAAGACTAATATAAGGATAATTGGAATTAATAAAAAAAATCAAAAGACAGCACAATGGGCATAAAACATCTCTTTAAGAAGTAATAGCAGAAAACTTTTCAGACATGGGAAAAAATGTAACATACAGATAAGTGAGGCATATAGAACCCTGAATAGTCATGATCAGAAAAAGAAAGCATTTCATTCCACATAACAATTAAAATTCCAAAAATCTAACATAAGAACAGAATCTTAAAAGCTACTAGAGATAAGCAAAGACCCACCTATAAAGGAAAACCCATCAAAATTACAACAGATTTCTCAACACAAACCTTAGATTCAAGGAGAATTTGGAATGAAATATTTAAAGCCCTAAGAGAAACCAATTTCTACCCCAGACTAATATGTCTAGCAAAATTATTTTTCAAAATTGAAGGAGAAATAAGATATTTCATGATAAAGAGCACCTAAAGAAACTCATGACCACTAAACCAGCACTCTCCAAAATTCTCAAGGATGTCCTAGAAAGAGGTAATGAAGCTAACAATGCCATTGAGTCCAACAAAATGAATGCATCCGGTATGGCTAGCAATTAAGTAGAAAAGAAAAAGAAAACCAACAACAGATAAATTCTACAATGACAGGAATAAGTCAATAGCTATCAAGTATAACTCTCGATGTGAATGGATTGAATTTGCCAATCAAAGGACACAGATTAGCAGGTGGATCAAGTAACAAAATCCATGGTATGCTTTATACAAGAACTACATTAAACCCCAAAAGAAGCTCATAGACCCAAAATCAAAGGGTGGAAAACAATATTCCATGCAATAGGAACCCAAAACCAAGCAGAAGTAGCTTCCTATTTTCAGAAAAAAATGGACTTCGAGCCAAAGCCAATCAAAAGAGACAAAGAAGGACATTACATATTCATTAACAGAAATATTTGACAAGAAGAGATAACAATTATAAATATATATGCACCGAACCACAGTGCACCCAATTTCGTAAAACAAACACTAATGGATCAGATAAAAAACAATATAGTTATAGTGGACCTCAATATCCCACTATCACAAACACAGATCAACTAAATAGAAAATCAACAAAGAAATTTCAGACTTGAAACAAACCTTTGAACAAATGGACTTAATAGATAATGTTGCACCCAATAACAACAGAGTGCCCAGAGTGCACATGGGATTTTCTCCAAAGTAGACCACATAGTAGCTAATAAATTCTGCTGATAAATCAAGCAAATGCCAAAGAACCAAAACTTTACCATGCATATTTTCAGATCACAGTACAATGAAGTTAGAAATCAGTAGCAAAAGAAACTTCAGAAACTATGCAAACATATGGAAATTAAACAACACAAAAGTTATCAATGGATCACAGAGGAAGTTAAGGAAGAAATAAGACCTTTTTATAATTAAACGATAATACCAGTACAGAATTTATGTGACACAATGAAAGCAGTCCTACAAGGGAAGTTTCTAACTGTGAATGCCTAGATCAGAAAAACAGAAGGAGCCCAAATAAATAACCTAATGATGCATCTCAAGGTTTTGAAAAAAACAAGAACAGTCCAAATCCAGAGCTGTACAAGGAAGAAAATTGTGAAGATGAGGGCAGAATTCAGTGAAATGGAGACAAAAAGAATACAAAGAATCAATGAATCAAAGAGCTGATTATTTAAAAGAATAAACAAAATAGACGAAACTGTAGCCAATCTTCCTGCCTCACTAAATAGGTGTTAATTATGTTTTTAAAAGGCATGTGTTTTTCCAAGTCACCTTCATGGAGAACACGCAAAGGTCAATCTAACCCTGAATGTATACAATATGGCCTGCTGAAAAATAAATATATACTAAAGAAGACCAATCTATAAAAAATTTTTTTTGACAAGATGTCTTAGACACTTTCTTTCTCACTGGGACAAAATACTTGACACCTACAAATTAAAGGAGGAGAAGCTCATTTTGGCTTATGGTTACTGTCCCTGGTTGGCTGGCTCCAAGGCAGAAATTGCATGATGGAGGGGGCTGAGTGGAGGAAAGCTGCTTGTGTTATGGAAGCCAGGACAAGAGAGACAGGGAGAATTCAGGGAGGGAGATGTACCCTTGCAGATTATGTCCCCAGGGGCTTCCTTCTAACCAGATCACACCTTCTACAGCACATCAGCTATGAACCCATCAGTGGCCTGTTCCACTGATGAGTATAGCACTTCCATGATCCAATCACCTTCCAAACACATGAAGGGGGTTGTGAGACATCCCAGAACTAAATAATATGACAAAATGTACTTCTGAATAACTTTGTATTTACATTAGCATCACCTCCTGCCTATGAAATGTCCAGTAAACCATGTTGTTTTATCTACCAGAAACAACTAAAATGCAACAAATGAGTTCCATGTTGTGTATGCATCGTTTTGCAGTTCAACTCTCACCTGTTCATGATAAAGAATCTTTTTGAGCTCAGGTAATTCAAAAGACAGGTTTTATAGGTGCTTATTTTCAAAATTTTTTCTCTGACCTCTTGAAAGGTCAGAGTTAAGGGTTTAAGAGAACACTTCACAAGACGTGAGAATTTAGGGCAACTCTTGTGAGACTTGAACAGAAGAAATCAATTAAACATTCTTCAGTGTGTAGCTGGGCCTACAGGAGATGACTCCTGGCATCTCAAAGGTTTTTATTTTTTTTAAATTGGAGGGCCAGAGAATGGGGTATAAGGGCCTTTTTGTACTGCCTGACTGTGTGATCATACACCAGCCATAGCCTCTGCGTTTCAATGTTCAACCTATCAAACCTAGATACCAATTTTTTTCTTTTTTTTCTTTTATTTTTATTGGTACATGTCTGCAGTACATAATGATTATATTCCTCACTGTGAATTGAGCAATTAAACAACATGTTTGATTCTTTTCTCATCTCGTTCCCCTTCTCTTCTGCAAAAGATCTGTCTCCATGTTTCCTAGTACCTATCTTTTATTTTTATCTTTATTTACATTTGGGGTTTCTCATGTAAGAGGAATCATGCAATACTTAGGCTTGTGTGTCTGGTTTATTTCACTTAATAGTATGGTCTCAAGGTACATCCATTTTCCTCCAAATGACTCAATGGCAGAGTAGCACTCCGCTATGCATAAATGTAACATTTTCTTTATCCATTCATCTGTTGGTGAACATATAAGTTGCTTCCAAAATTTAGCTATTATGAGTTGTGCTGCTCTAAGCACAGGTATGCAGGTATCACTGTAATATGATGTCTTTAATTCTTTTGGGAAGATATCTAGAAGGGGAATAGCTGGATTGAATGGGATTTCTAGTTTTAGTTTGTTTGGGATTCTCCATATTGTTTTCCATAGTGGTTGTATGAGTTTACATTCCCACTTACAATGTAGAAGAGTTCCTTTTCCCCCCACATCCTCACCAGCATTTATTACTATTTGATTTCTTGATGATAGTCATTCTTTGTGAGGCAAGATGGTATCTTGATTTAGTTTTAATTTGTATTTCTGTGATGGCCAGTGCTTCTGAGAAGTGTCTATTCATTTTGGTTGCCAATTTTCTGACTGGGTCTTTTATTCTGTGGAGTTTAATTTTTGGAGTTCTTTATATATTCTAGAGACTAGTCCTCTGTCCAAGAAATAGGTGGCAAATTTTTCCCATTCTGTAGGTTGTTTCTTCACTCTTGGTTGTCTCCTTTGCTGTGCAGCAACTTTTCATTAATATGATCCCATTTGATGAGCCTCATTATTATTTCTTGTGCCACTGGTATTAATGTTTAGAAAGTCCTTGCCTATGTCTATGTCTTCAAGAGTTTTACCTATTTTATCTTTCAGTAGATTCAGTGTTTCCATTTTACCATTTAGATCTTTGATCCATCGGCCTCTTGGCAAAGATCAGATAGCTAAATGGACTTGGAGTTGTTTCTGCATCCCGGATACTGTTTCATTGATCCATATGTTTGCTTTTAAGCCAATATCATGCTTTTTTTTTTAATCACTGTAGTTTCGTAGTGTAACTTGAAGTCTGGGATTGTGATGCCCCCTTCTTTGGTACTGTTGCCAAGGATTGCTTTTGCTATTCTGGATCTCTTCTGGTTTAATATGAATTTCAGGATAGTTTTCTCTAGTTTTGTGAGAAATGCTTTTGGCATTTAGATTGGAATTGCACTGAATCTGTATATCAGCTTTGGGAGCATGACCATATTCACATTATTTCTTCTGCCTATTCAGAAATAGGAGATATCTTTCCATTTTCTGGTATCCTCTTCCATCTCCTTTTTCAAAACACTGTGGTTTTTGTTGTAGAGATTTTTCATTTCTTTGGTTAGGTTAATTCCTAAGTATTTAATTTTTCTTGGTGCTACTGTGAATGGTACCGTTTTCCTAATTTCTTTCCCAGTGAGTTCATTATTGTTGTACAGGAACACTGTTGATTTTTGTGTGTTGATTTTGTATCCTATTATGCTATTGAATTTGGTTATTAATCCCAGGAGTCCTTTGGTGAGAGTTTTGGGTCTTCCATGTAGTGGATCATGTCACTTGTAATTAATGATAATTTGACTTCTCCTTTCCTATACCCACCCCTTTTATTTCTTTTTCTTGCCTGATTGTCCAAGCTAATGTTTTGAAAACTATATTGAACAGGAGTGGCATAGTGGACATCCTTGTCTTGTTCCTGGTTTTAGAGGGAATGCTTTCAGCTTTTCTCCATTTAATATGATCTTGGTCATTCGTTTGTCAAAAATGGCTTTTATCAGATTGAGATAAGATTTTTCTTAGCTATTTTCTTCAGGATTGTTCTTTTCTTTTTATTATGAATGGACATTGGATTTTGTCAAAGGCCTTTTCTTTTTATTATTCATTTTTATTATTACATATTTGCAATACATAATAATCACATTCATCATAGAAAATTTGTACCTATACATAATATACCTTAATTCTTTTTTTTCCATTCCCCCTTTTCAACCCTCTTCCCCTCCCTATTCCTAAAAACTTTATTTCCTTTTTTATTACCTTTTTTAAAAGCCTTTTTCCTTTCCCTCCCTCCCTACTGACTCCTCCCTTCTTTCCCTTCTCATTTGAACTTGTTTTTCCTATTTTCCAATATCTACCCTCCATTTTGCTCCTTATTTACCCTTGGGGTTTCTCACACAAGAGAAATAATGTGATATGTAAAATTGTGTGTCTGATATATTTCGCTTAAAATTGTGGTCTTGAAGTGCATCCATTTACCTAAAAATGATTCAAGGGTAGTACTCCATTGTTTATAAATACCACATTTTCTTTATGCATTCAAAGTTCTTTTCTAAATCAATTGAGGTGATCATGTGAGTTTTGTCTTTGCTTGTGTTTATGTGATGTATTACATTAATTGATTTGTCTGTGTCTACCATCCCTGCACCCCTGGGATGAAGCCTACTGGTCACAGTGTATGATCTTTTTAATGTTTTGTTGCATTCTGATTGCCTATATATTGTTGAGGATTTTTGCATCTATATTCGTTAAAGAGATTGTCCTATTGTTCCTTTTTTTTTTTAAGGTCCTTGTCTGATTTGTGAATCAGGGTAAAAGCTAGCTTCCAGAAATGACTTTGGGAGTACTCTTTCACTTTCAATTTTATTAAAGCATTTGAGAAATATTGGCTTTACATCTTCTTTGAAGTTCAAGTAGAATTTAGTGATGAATCAATCAGGTCTTGGGCTTTTCTTAGTTGGTAGTTTATTACTGTTTTAATTTCATTGCCTTTATTGGATTATTCATAACTTTCATATCTTCTGGGTTCAGTTTTGACAATTCATATGTATCTAGGGATCTATCTACTTCTTCTAAATTCTCCAATTTATTGGAGTAAATGTTTTCAAAGTAGTTACTAATAATTTTGGGTATTTTAGCAGTACTCATTGTGATTTCACCTTTTTTCATTTCTAATTGCATTGATTTGAGTCTTTTCTTTGCTTTTTTGGTAAGATTTGCTAAGGGTTTGTCTATTTGTTTATTCTTTCAAAGAACTAATTCTTCAATTAATTAATTCTTTAGGTTTTTTGTCTCAATTTCACTGAATTCTGTTCTGATCATTATCATTCTTCTACTAGCTTTGGGCTTGGATTCTTCTTGTTTTTCTAGGACCTTGAGGTACATCATTAGGTCATTTATTTGGACTTTTTCTGTTTTTATGATGTTTATATAGTTCATGGCTATAAAGGTACCTCTTAGGACTGCTTTCATTCTACCCATTAAGTTCTGACATATTTTTCTGGCATTATTGTTTGATTCTAGGAACTGGTTAAGTTTTTCCCTGTTTTTTTTTTCCTGTTACTCATTGACAATTCATGAGTTTAATTTAATTTCCATGCATTTGCATAATTTATGAGGGGGTTGCCATTGGTTTCTAGTTTCATTGTGTTATGATCTGATAACACGCGTGAGATGATTTTGATTCCTTTGAATTTACTTAACCATGCTTTACTGGATATTATGTGCTCTGTGTTGGAGGAAGTTCCATGAGCCACTGAGAAGAATGTGTATTATTTTGTTGCTTGATGTAACACTATGTAGATATCTGCTATACCCATTTGTTTGACGCTCTGGTTCAACTTATATTTCTTTAATGATTTTTTTGTGTAGTTGGTCTGTGTACTTGTGACAGTGGGATATTGAGGTTCCCCTGCTATATTTGTGTTGATATTTATCTGACCTTTTATGTCCAGTTGTGTTTGTTTTACAAAGTTAGATGCACCAGCATTTAGTGCATGTATGTTTATAATTGTTATCTCTTCCAGTTGAATTGTTCCACTAACCAATATTTAGTGACTTCCTTTACCTCTTTAGATCAGTTTTGGCTTGTAGTACACATTCTGTGCAAATAGCATAGCTACTCCAACTTCTTTTTTGGTTCCTGTTTCATGGAATGTTCTTTTCAATCCTTTGATTTTGTCTATCAATTTCTTTTTTGATTAAGTGTGTTTCTTATGCAAAGCATATCATTAGATTTTGTTTCTTGACCAATTCTGCCAATCTGTATCTTTTCATTGAGGAATTGAGACCATTAATATTGAGAGTTATTACTGAAATGCATTGACTTACTCTTGTCATTGCTTTATTTTCCTGTTGCTGATTCCTTTTTTATACCTTCTACTTAACTGTTCACCCTGCTCATGCTGTATTCATTCTATTAGACTTCTTAGAACTGTTGGCTTCATTTCTTTTTCTATGATATCCTTGAGAATTTTTTGAGTGCTGATTTGGTTTTCATGAATTTCTTAAGGTGGTCTTTTTCATAGAGGGAACTTATTTGTTCATCACTTTCAAATGAAAGCTTTACAGGACATATGGGCTGGAAGTTGTTTTATTTAGAGCTTGAAACACTTCACTCCAAGCTTTTCTGGCCTTGCAGTTTGTGTTTCAAAGTCTGCTATAATTTTTATGGGTTTATCATTATTAGCAATTTGTTGCTTTTCTCTAACAGCATTTAAAATTCTGTCCTCAAGTTGGACTTCTGGGATTTTGAGTATGATATGTCCTGGGGAGGCTTTTTTCTAATCATGGCTATTTGGGGTTACATATGCTTCTTTTTTCTGTATATTAAATTGAATTAATCTTCAAGTAGCCGTCTTTGTGCCATCTAGCAGAGCTGTTGGATCCATTTTTCATGTTTCCTTTTTATTTTCAAGTTATCTCTGAGTTATTGATCATTGACATCATTCTTATCTTCTAGGTCTGACATGCTGTGTTCACACTGGTCACTTCTGCTGACCATACTGTCAGTGGTATTTTTAATCTCCTGAATTTCTGTTTGGCATCTTTTCATGTACTCTAATTTTTTGTTAAATTGGTCATTCATGTTTTGGATTTTTCTATTTATCTCATCTAGTTTTTATATGAGTCCCTTTTGTAAACTTGCTGATTATTTTGTATATTAAATCCATTATTTGTGTAGTTATATCTTTTTTTTGATTGCTGACCACCTCATTTATCTTTTTCTTATCTTTTCTTTTATCATTCCAAATAATTCAGCTGTGTTGCTTTTGATTTCCTCCCCCTTGATGCTCCAAGGGTCACCTTGGGGAAGTTATGAGTTTTTGAAGGCATTTTGTTGCCTTGTCTTCTTGTTTCTATTTTTTTGTTTTGTGTTGAGATTTATGGGCATGTATAGTGGGAAGATTTTGTTGCTGGTATGGAGATCTCTCTGCTTTTCAGCCACAAACTATAGGCATGGCTCTATAGGCCTTTGCCTCTTTCCCAAAAACCAATCACTTCCATTAATTTGGGAGGCAAGTGTGCAATGTAAATGGCACAGCATCCAGTTTTCTGGGAATGACCTGTGTTACTGTTAATCACACAAAGACAATACAGATATTGGCATTACAAAGAAACCCAATTAATAGCAACCACTATGCCACCCTGGCAATAGCAACTAAATCGGCAACAATAATAGCATCAAGATAAACTGGATACTGATATTCTATAAAAACCAATAATATACCACCCTTAAATCATAAGAGATCTTTCACTAAAGTATAAACACTAAGGCGAACTAAATATTGACATACAGTAAATATATACTTAATGCAACAATTATGCCTCATTAACATTAGAGAAGAATTTAAGAGTAGTAATATAGAATTAACTATTTAAAGATTAATAAACTTTAATGCTATACAGTAAAAATAGAGGGAATGAAGAATGGGAGAATGAAAGAAGAAATACCTGAAAAATTAAATGATGGAGGATGAGAAAGAGGAGAGAGAAAAGTGAAATAAAGGATCATATTAAGGAGTAAAAGGAAATTAATAGAATTAGATAAATGTAACAGAAAAGACCAAACAAGAAAAAGAAGCAAAAATAAAAAATAGAGAAAAAATTTTAAAATTAAAGGAAAAAAGAAAAAAGGTAAAAAGATAAAAACCCAAGCCCCATAAAACCAATGAAGCAGAAGAAATTTTTTTTAAAAAGAAAGAAATGAGTCCCAAAAAATCCTCTGTACTTTTGAACAAGTGATTTCTTTCCAAGAACTGTAGTCTTGGAATCTAGAAAACCACAGTTTTGTCAGCCTAGCTTTATGGCATGTGGCTTTGTAAAGTACCTCAAACCCTGCTTCAGCAGCCTTTCTGTCTGTACACTCCAGTAGTGGCAACTCTGTAAGCCTAGATGAGTCCTTGCTTACATTGGTAGTTGAGGAAAACAATCAGAGCTCTGATCTGTTCTGGGTGTAAGCAGCAAGGCCAGGGTTCAAAGACACCACTGGACTTAATGCCAGCATTTTCACACCCAGTCACCTCTGAAAGCAATTCATGGTAGTCCTAACTTCTCACCAGGGAAGTCAGTGCCCTGTGTTCTTCCCAGCCAGAGCTTAAACTTTTCAGGGGATATGTCCAGCTCATGCCCACTCCACAACAATCTTTTGCACTTCTCTTTCACCCAGTCACTGTGGGACAGTAACACTGGAAACCCTGCAGTGAAGTTGTTTTGTAGTTGTTCTGTGGCTCAGTCTTAAACAATCAACTCTTTCCCAAAATGGCTCTTAATTAAACACTCCCTGGCAATATGGCAGGTGCTGCATTGGATTTCTTATCTAATTTTAGCCTGCCATCTGGAGGAAGTCACTTTTAGAGTAAAACCCAACACTGTTTTTGCAGTTTACAGTAGCCATGGGCTTTTCTTGGGACTAGTACTACTGGCCCAGTCCATTGTTTCTCCCTGGAGCTACCAATCCTGGGGGCTTAACTTGCATCCATGGAGACACATTTCATTCTCTAAGACCTGGGGCAAGGTTTCCTAACTGCTTTTGCCTTTTCTTTGCATTGTGCTCCATTTTTAGAGCTTCTCTGTAGCATCTAATTTTTCTGTCAGCTCTCTCCTAATCCCAGAAGATCTGCTTCTTTCTGTCTCTTCACCAAGTTTTTATTTTACTGGTTTCTAGATTCCAGGTCTGGGAGAGGCTGTATTTTGCTGCTGATCACTATTCCACCATTTTTTTCATTCAACCTAGATAACCATTCTTTTGATTATTTTTAGAGAAAAGAGTTCTTTGCCCCTTTTCCCTACCCCCATCCTCCAATAGTAACACCCACCTGCACTTCACAAATATACTTGCTCCAGACTTTCTCTCTAGGCTATGCATGTTTTTCACCAGCACCCACAGTATTTGGCCTTCTGCCAAGTACACAAGAGAAGTCAGAAGCCAATATGGATGCATAAGAAGAAGAAAAAAATTGTGTTAGTCCCCAAGTATCCTGAACAGATTTTCAGTATAAAAAGAAATCTGGTTCTTGAATATTTTGTTTTTATTGATTTTCAAAGGGGTTATGCCTGTCTCCTGTCTTCCTTTCCAGGATGATGGCCAATAATATACAGACTAGAAAACTAATAAATGAATGGGATTGACAACTTGGTTTTATTAATATGGGAAATATGCCCTGAATCTCTAAAGGAGGACTCTCTGAGAAGAAATAGAAGACATGGTTTAAGACCAAAATTCATACAGAGTTTTCCTACTTTTTTCCCTACACAGTGGAAGACTCTGTAGAGGCAGAGCAGGTATTACCTATCACCCATGTACAATGGCTGCCAGCCTACTTGCATGAGAACCAGATAGAGATACACTGTACTTTCCAGACAAGATCAGGCAACACTGGAGAATTCAATTTTCCCATCAAGAGGGCACAGGATTTTGGGTTACTTTCCCAAGAAAGAATGGATCATGGTTAATCCTGTGGCACTCTCTTCTTTGGCATCTCTATAGGTAAGGATGGTAGCAGAAAAATACTGCGACCATGGCTACACTTGGTGAGCACAGGACAGAGAAACCTGGAGACGCTTATGGCTTTCTCACCTTAAATTGTAGAAAAAGTCAAGTTTTGAGAGTTCGCTTTTAAATGCTCTTCAATGCATGTAAATATTTGTGAAAAAAATTCTTTCCATTTTAAATGCAAATTTCAAATTTCCTTCCTTTGGATAAAAAATAATGACAGGATTTCCAAAGAAAGGGCACCAATAAGACGTGATTGATTGTTATTTAATATAAGGAATTGGCTCACATGATGATTACAGACATTGGCAAGTCATAAGACTCACAAGGTGAGGTAACAATTTGGAGGCCCAGGAGACCTGATTTTGTAACTCAGGTCCAAATCCAAAAGTCCAAAAGAATCCAAATCCAAAAGAACCTGATAAGCTGATGAAGTAGTAGTACTGGTCCGAAGAATGACAGTCAGGAAGCCTAGGAAAAGCTAATGCTTCAATTCTATTCCAAATGCAAGAAAAAAGCCGATGTCCCAGTTCAAAAGATGTACAGGAGGAGTTCTGCATTACTCAGGGAGGATTAGCCCTTTTGTTCTATCCAGGGCTTCAACTCATTAGATGAGGTTCACCCCCACTAGAGAAGACAATCTGATTTACTCATTCGATCAATTTAAATGTTAATCCCAGAACTGTTCTCACGGAAATACCCAGGATAATGTTTGACCAAATATCTGGGCACTCCATGGACCAGGCAAGCAAACACATAAAATTAACTTTCCTATGTAAAAATTATTATTTATAATTCAAAATTCTCATCTGAGATTCACAGATGGTTTTACCAGGCTTGCCAGTAGCTTTCTAGTCATCATTAAAGGAGTTACTTACTATTCATATTTTCTTATTACCAAATTGAAAAGAAGCAAGTTGATGACCCACTCTTAAATTATTAAGTGATGAAAGTACTTTTGCATATTTTACTTACAGAAGGTTTGCCTGTGTAGTTTCTTCCCTCTTCATTCTGCTAAACCTTTTTTTTGCGAAAACACCTCTCCCAGGAACTGAGAATTGAGTATTCAAATTGTTCTTAAACTTTCAATTCTGCATAATATTTTGATGAAAGAACCTGCAAGCACATCAAGTTACTGTCCAAAAATTTTATTAGAATTCTAGTTGTTACTTTCATGGGCTCTCAAGACGTGATAATTAGATTTCATTAAACATAATAAATATTAAGGTAAGCCGGAAACAGAATGCGGATAGAATTATGCTACACACACTTGTAGCGCAAGGGTCCACTCTCCAGGTTGTATGAAGCTTCTCAGGGACAAGCAGTAATATAAGACAAGACTGAGAATTTCTGGTTTATACAACAGAAGACCCACTCTCGTGTGGCAGCACTTAACACCAAAATAAAATCTATAATCTAAAAGTGTACTCCCAGCGTTTCAAATTTAAAAGAAATTTAAAGTATAATTGATGTAAATTTTTAAATTCAACTTTTTTTTAGCAATGTATTCTCTTAAAAAAATAAAGCATGTAGTCTATATCATGATGTCAGGGACTCACATCAAATAATTTCAAATCGTTAGGGACTTAACGTGTTCCCATTGACTTGAACCACCAGTGGTACATGCATGATATTCCCACTGGGTGGCTTGTGCCACTTGATGGGACTGTCTCATGCCATCTGATGTATGTACCACTCGTGGTTCAGGGCTGCTCAGTAACACGATGCATGAATTATTGCCCTGTTGTGAATGTGTATATATATATATTAGGATATATATTAGCATGGGGAAGGATGGATATCAACATTGAGGACAGTTCTCAAATTCACAGAAAGCTAAAACATTTTCTTAAAAATTTTCTAAAATTTTAAACCGTAATTAGTTACTGCCACATACTAGCAAGGCTAAAATTAAAAAACACACTGATCAAATTGAATATTGGCGCTCTTCTGCTCTCCTCATTGGAATGGAAAAGATTATAACCACTTTAGAAAACAGTTTGGAATTTTTTTACAAAATTAAATATTTACCTGCTGTACAATAGCACTTTGACAATTCCACTCCTAGGTATCCAAGAGGAATGAAAACATACATGTTATTCAAAGACATATCTACAGAAATGCTCGTAATGGCTCTAATCAGTTCTTATTGATAGTAGCAAAAAGTCAAAAACAATTCAACTATCCATCATCAGATGAATTGATAAATTGTGGTGCGGCCATGTAATGGGCTACCGATTGGTAATAAAAGAGAATGAACTGTTGATATATCCAGCAACATAGATTAACTTCAAAAACATTACATTAAGTGAAAAAAGCTAGGCACAAAGCATGTGTGTTGTCTGATTCTATTTATGTAAAACTCTAAGGCAGTAGTGCAAACCTGTGGCACGCAAATGTGCTGCAGCGGGCAGGCAGAGCCCACTCTGTTGGCACACAAGCCAAGTCACCCCAGCAGCTGAGCACTGGGTAACAGTTGTGTTTTCTAAACTACAACCCAGTTCTCGGGTTTAATTGCAGTGTTGGCACTTTGTGATACATACGTGGGTTTTGGGTTGCGATTTGGGCACTTGTACCCTAGAAGGTTCGCCATCACTGCTCTGAGACTAGCAAAACTACTCTACACTGACAGATTACTGTTTGTCTGGGGCTGTAGATATTGACACTGACTGCAATATAATGAAACTTTTCGGTGTGATGGAAATGTTCTATCTCTTGATTGTGATAGCAGTTACTTAGTATATTTTTGTGCAAATTCATCAAGTTACACTTCAAATGAGTGGATTTTACTAAAATTACATCCTATTGTAGTTGTTTGTTTTCTCTAAATGGACTGGAAACTTAGACAGGCACTTTTAATTTTCTTTTTTTTTTTTTTTTTTTTTTTTTTTTGGTGCTGGGGATTGAACTCAGGCCCTTGTGCTTGCAAGGCAACCACTTAAACCACTGAGCTAAATCCTCAGCCCTACTTTTAATTTTTTTATTTTTTTATTTTTACCAAGAACATGTATTGGTACATTATATACATAATGATCATAATCAACATGGTTATTTTGTACCCGTACATGATGTATCTTGGTTTTCCCCCCTCTTCCCCTCCTCTCCCTTCCATTCACCCACCCCTCTCTATTTGCAACAAGTTTAATTACACTTTTCCATTTTTTTCCCCTTTCATCTTACTTTTCTTTTAACTTTCTTCTTTATCCCTCTTTTCCCTATCTAGTTCTCCTCTCTTTTGAATCTATTCTACAAAATATCTATTCTACCCCTTTGTCCTTATTTACACTTATGGTTTCTCATATCAGAGAAACAATTCAATGTGTACTCATAAGTGTCTGATTTATTTCACTTAAGAGTATGTTCTCCAGGAACATCCATTTACATACAAATGACTCTAGTTTATCCTTTTTTATGGTGGTGTAGTACTCCATTGTGTAGAAAAACCACATCTTCTTTAGCCATTCATCAGTTGTTGGGCATTTAGGTTGTTTCCAAGACTTAGCTATTACAAATTGTGCTGCTATGAACATGGTTGTGCATACATCACTGTGATATGATGATTTTAATTCTTCTGGGAAGACACCAAGCAGAGGAATACCTGGGTCAAATGGAACTTTTAGTTGTAGTTTTCTGAGGACTGACTTCCACAGTGGTTGGACCAGTCCACATTCCCACCAACAGTGCAGGAGGGTTCCTTTTTCCTCGCAGCCCCGCCAGCACTTGTTATTGGTTGATTTCTTGATAATAGCTATTCTTTCTGGAGTGAGATGATGTCTTAGTGTTGTTTTGATCTGCATCTCTC
>PVJO010025033.1:0-23399 GCA_004026905.1 Hystrix cristata | reverse complement strand
CCCCTTTCATCTTACTTTTCTTTTAACCTTCTTCTTTATCCCCCTTTTCCCTATCTAGTTCTCTCTTTTAAATACAATAACTATTCTACCCCTTTGTCCTTATTTACACTTATGGTTTCTCATATCAGAGAAACAATTCGATGTGTACTAATAAGTGTCTGATTTATTTCACTTAAGAGTATGTTCTCAAGGAACATCCATTTACATACAAATGACTCTAGTTTATACTTTTTAATGGCAGTGTAGTACTCCATTGTGTAGAAAAACCACATCTTTTTTAGCCATTCATCAGTTGTTGGGCATTTAGGTTGTTTCCAAGACTTAGCTATTACAAATTGTGCTGCTAGGAACATGGTTGTGCATATATCACTGTGATATGATGATTTTAATTCTTCTGGGAAGATACCAAGCAGAGGAATAGCCGGTCAAAGAACTCAAAAGGATCAAACCCCTCTAATTTAAAGACCCTATCCAAAAATGGACATCTGAAATGAATAAACATTTCTCAGATGAAGAAATAAAAATGGCAAATAAATATATGAAAAAATGTTCAACATCATTGACCATGCTCTCTTTTTAAGAAAGGGTCATTCTACTTTTTTTTTTTTTTTTTTTTTTTTGCCTCTACCTTCTTAGCAGCAGCCATTCTTCCCACCTGGAAAAGAAAATTCCTTTCTGTAGTTTTCAGCAATTTACCATTCATGACCACATAATGTTTAGACATGGCCTATTAAATACATATCATATCCTTCTGTGCCAGAAATAGGAATCCATTTAACTAAGCAATTGAGCTTTATTGTTACTTTATTTCTGTCTAAATCTCTTCCACCAACCCCTTTGTCTCAAGCAATAAGGCAAATATCAAATTATTTGTCTTTGGAGTATATGAAAATATCTGAGCTGTCAGGAGAATTTAACAGAGAATAGGCAGATGGGTAGTTTCTGTTTTGAAGTCTCCTCCCTTTTTGGGCAAACTTCTGAAATAGGCTGGAATACCACACTCAGTTCAAGATTTCAACTTACGAGGAGAATTTAAAAATGTGTTAGTTATATGTACAGTGACAGTAAGTGTACCACTCAACCTAGAAGTTCGGGAGCATAAACTACTGGACAGACACCTGGACAATACTCATAAACTGACATACTTTCCCTGGTTACCCGCCATTTCCTCGCTGAGGAAGTGTGAAATACTTTAGACATACTTAACCATTCTTGGACTTCTCCTGGACGCCAAGGATTTAGCTTGCTACCCTTAGCTACTTATTTGGAGCTCACCATGCACTAGAGTCTTCACAAGGAGAGGCTGGTTTACTCAAAATGAAAGAAGAAAATAAATTCTGGGTTCTGTTTTTATAGGAAGCTGAAGGCGTCTTTGCAGATGATTCAAGCTTCTTCTTTCCTGCAGAGGTGAAGCCAATCAGTAAGGAATATCATGGCCTCAAAGGTCAGGTTCTCCAGGGTTTATAAAATCCCAAAGGCAGAAGTACTATTCTCTCTTTCACCTGATTATCCATGGATGTGACCATTATGCTTTACCAGCTGATTCTGGATATCTTTATATATTGTATATGTTATTATTCACTCAAAGCAAGACTTTCATATACCTGCTGCCATTATTATTTGCCCATTCCTAAAAATGTTGATTTCTTGACATAAAATACTGTATCTGATTTGTACTCAAAATGGAGGAAATCACTCAAATTCCGTATTCCTCCAAGTAATATAAAGTCTTACAGTTAAAGGGGCTTTATTCTGTTCATTATTTATGTATCCCCAGTATGTGTATGAATATATGTCAAAATATATCGCTAAGTACTACTTTTATTAATGGTTGAAATTGAAGGGATTGGAAATATCTTATAAATATTTTCAGCAAAGTCACCATGAAATGAATCCATTCAGAGTTCTCTCATTCATTACAGATCTCCAAAATTCTTTTAGTGGGGGAAAATCTTTATTTGGAATGTCTAAATTATGGCATGTTGCTTAAAATCTCAAGCAAATTGACCCATGGCATCTTCTGAGACCCTAGTGGGCAGATCAATTCATCTTATGAAAACTCATGAACATCTGTCGACAATAATTTCTAATGACTTAATTTGATTCCGATACATGATGTTCTGACCCCATTATCTGGGTCCATCTGTGAGAATGGCAGGGAGCCCTCCAGGAAGGTGGCACACCACAGGCCTTTGGCAGCCTGGCACAGGGAGGATGAGAGGGTGGGAAGAGAAGACTTGGCAAGATGCTGCTACTATTTCTGCCAGGCTGAGGCCTCCCAAAACAGCAGCTTGACTACCTCTCTAATCTGCTCTTCTCTGCTTTATTAATAGCAGGGGACGAATAAAATACTGTAAAATATAATCCGATGAAAATCATGAAATAAAAGGAACTAAACGTGGGCTAAATGTATGCTGATTGGGATTAGGAACTAAAGCAGAAAAAAGGACACTTAAAAATAATTATGGACATAGACGGTTTGCGATACATGGTAATGAGAGTAAAAATTCTACTACTGTAGTTGATAAAACTGAAATTGAGAGAAAAACAATGTAATCATTAACTCATAAAATCAATAAAGGCCTCTCTTCCTTATTTTTGCTAAAATGTGGCCTAAGAAGGTAGAGATTATCTGTTTTTTTGAAGTAAACATCCCGGTTCCTGGAACAATACCTGAAACTCTGCAGCCATTTATGAAACCTAAGATTTCTGTTACTGAAGTCACAGGACCACATTTTTAAGAGATTAAAGTTAGAATCAACAGATGGGTCGGAATGCTGGTTACCAGCTCCTCTGCATGCAACTCTGGACTAGTGAGGGTGCTGGTTAGATGGAGAAGGGACAAAGCACTTAGTGAGTAGAGTCAAGTCACACTTCTCAGGTTCCTCAGGGAATGATGGGAAATAGGTGGCGTGGAAGGGAGGGAGGGTGAAAAGAAAAGAGAAAAGAGGGAAGCAGAGAGAGAAGGGAAAGAGAAAAAGGATCAGAGCGAAAATGAAAGCCCAATAAGCCAATAAAAAATGTTCAACATTAATAACCATTAGAGAAATGCAGATTAAAAGAGCAATGAGATAATACTTCATACCCATTAGGATAGCTATCAGAAAATAAAAACAAAAACAATAAAACAGAAAATACCAAGTGCTAGTGAGGATGCTGAATGTTGCAGTCTTTGTGAATTGCAGATGGGAATATAAAATTTTATGGCCAAATTTTATGGAAAACAGCTTGGTGGTTCCTCGGAAAGTTAAACATACAGTTGGCATATAGTCTAGGAAATTTATTTCTAAGTTTATATGCAAAAGTAGTGACAGCACTGACTGTAACAGATATTTGTATACCAATATTTTGTTCTTAACAGTATTATTCACAACAGCTGAAGGAGGACGCAATTCAATGTTCATTAGCAGATGAATGGATAAATGAAATGTGCTATGTAGATACTGTGGAGTATTCGTCAATCTTAAGAAGGAGAGGAATTCTAATATATGTTCCAGTCTATGCCATACCATCCTGAACGTGCCTGATCTCGTCTAATATGTGTTCCAACATGACTGAATCTTTAAAACATGGTGAATGGACTATCAAACACAAAAATAAGTTTCATTTGATTTCAGTTACGTACGTGGAGAGATCATATATGTAGAGACAGAGGTAGGGCAGAAATTACTAGGGGACAGCAGAAGAGAAGAGTGGAGAGATGTTCCTTACAGGGCAGAGAGTTTCCATTTGCGATGACGAGGGAAATTCGGGAAAAGAACAGAGGTCACGGTTGTACCTCACTGTTCCTAAACTTAATGCCACGAACTTGTACATTTAAATATGGTTAAAATGATTTTACACTACATTCATTTTATCAGCAGCTAAATTTAACCTAAAAAGAGAGCTAAGATGGACAGATGAAAACATTTTTAAAAATTTATAGTGGACATTGTTTTGCTGCCTCCCCAGTCTCTGTATCTTATCTTTTCTTTTTTTTTTTTTTTTCCATTTTTTATTTCTTATTAGTACATGTTTGCAGGACATAATGACTACATTCCTACACAGCTCAATTCCATCCTTCTCCCTCCATCTTTTAAACTCTTTGCCATTTGAAAAGGATTTAGCTTCCTAATTCCTATTATCTATCTTACATTTTCCTCTAAATTTATACTTTGGGTTTCTCATATAAGAGCATATACAGTTAATAAACTCGTATGTCTGATTTATTTCATTTAACATTATGATCTCAAAGTGCTTTTATTGGAACTCGAAAAAAAATTAAATTTCTCAAAATAAAAGATCCAATCAAAAAATGGGCAACTAAAATGAATAGATACTTCTCAGAAGAAGAAGTTTGAATCACTGATTAATACATGAAAAAATGCATCACTGGTCATTTGAGAAAAGCAAATTAAAACAACAATGTGATGACATGTTACTCCAGAAAGGATGACTATTGTCAAGAAGTAAAATAACAATAAATGCTGGCAAGGCTGAGGGGAAAAGGAAACCTTTGTGGGCTTGTTGGTAGGAATGTAAATTAGTATAACCACTATAGAAACCAGTATAGAGATCCTTCAGAAAACTGAAACAAGAAGTTTTATTTGCCCCTGCTATTCTCCTTCTAGGTATCATTTTAAAATATAAATAAAGACATCATATTACAGTGATACATGCCTACCCATGTTTATAGCAACCAGATTCACAATATCTAAATTTTAGAAGTGGCCTATATGTCCATCAACTCATGAATGAGCAAAGAAAATGTGATACTTAATCACAATGGAGCACCACTCTGCCATAAAGAAGGATAGATGTGAGTCATCCTTCATATCTCTCCCACCTCAGATTTAGCACTAAAGAATTAAAGGAAATGAGGATAAATTCATTCAGATTGCCCCTGAGATTGATTAAGAGATTTATAACGTAAGGCTAAGCCAACTGAATAAGCGCATTCTCCTGATACATTGTTTTCTTAGTAAGTTTGTTAAAATTTGATATTTTGGAGATATATGTATATATTGCAGTTCTCTACTGGTGCCCAGGTTTGAGTGAGGAAAGACATACTAGGTGTCTTTTGACAAGCACCTAGCAACGATGAGGATGAACTCAGGACATGGAGAAAGATTTCTTAGGGAAAAAAATCTGGTCAGACAATGTAGCTAGCTTGCGGACTGAAGGCTATCTGAATCCTATGCTACATTTGACCCTTATTTGAACAAGTTTGAGATATTTTGCTGTTGTTTTGAGCCAAAGTAATTCTGATGAAGCTAGAAATTGTCAATGAGTCTTTCCTTAGACTTGTATTTTTTTAATTCATATAATTAATAAAAGGTTGGTAAAAAGTCATCTCTTCCCAAAGATATCTCCTCACACTGTAAATTAATAACTCATTGACTGCTATCTAATGGTTGGATTACCCTCTTGTTGGCTTCAGAAAACTTTCATAAAGACAAAGTAGTTTATAACATGGGGTTAAATTGTAATTGAATTGCTTTACAGAGAATCCATGATCATAAATGAAAATGCTTATCACTAAGCCCAGATTATCTCCTTTCGAAATTCAGTTTGTTCATGTTTTATTTGTTCACCCTAAGGACCAACCTTGACTGATCTCTTGTAGCTTTAACAAGAAAATTTAAATCGCAAGTGAAAGGATGCCTCTGGCCTTCTTGGAAACATCAATTAGATGCCGACTGGATGAGCCCCCCAAATGTATACAGTATTACAGCAAACAGAACCAGCTGTTTTCCTTGAAGAGCCAAGTAAGACAATGAAAAACCAAAGCTGGTTAGAAAGTTTCTTCATGAATGCACTATTGTGTCCATCTCAATTTTCAATTAGCATGTAATACATTTACAGTATTTCCAAATTTGCAATGCATGAAGAATCACATTCATTTAATCCATACATATGCACCATATACCTGCTTTTTGTACATACATGAATGTATACATCACTAACATTGCTTAGATAAATAAAATAAATATCCTCCCTTCAAGATGTGTGCTGAGAAGAAAATTTTGAAGCAAGTTTAGATCCAAGAGAAGCGTAGTTGGACACAAGGCAAGCTGCATCAGAAATGTACATAGAAAACACTAAATTTTCTATTCCCAACAGAAATACTGCACATCCTCCTATATGGAGAAATAGGCCCCTTAATGTATGTCTCACTATTTTCTATCATGATAAAAAATGTTGTCCTATTACATATAAGATAAGCAAGTAGGAGATTTTTTTTCTACTTGAGGCCACTTCAAAAGCACAGGAAAGTTCTACTAATCCAAAAGCTACCTTGTAAATTGCCAATGATATGTAAAATATTCAGAGATGGATAAAAATGTCCATTCACTATTAACAGAGAAATATAAATAAATTCCTAGATATAGAATAATATCATAAAATTGCTGAAATTTCATTTTAGAACCATACATGGAGCCTAAATACCTGTATTTTAATTGTCAGTGATTTAGTAGAAGAGAACATTTCATGGACACATAAATAAGGCCTTAGCAATCAGAAGATTTAATTTTGTCCCCTTTCAAACTCGTGACCCTGAAAGTCATTTAATATTTCTGAGCCCCGCAGGGTTACTGCCAGGACTGGATAAAATGTGAAGCACTTAGCAGGATCCGTGGCGCACCACAGTCAATAATTACTCAGAGAAAACAGCAGTTGGAGAGGACTCTATAGAAAGAAAGGGCACAATTTTGGGGGAAGAGCAGTACAGAGTATGGAAAGGAATGGGGATGCTAAAGAGAAGGAGGACACAGTCAATGGTCAGCTCCGTTTATTTCCCACCATTGCCGAGCCCCATCCTGACTGAAAGAAGCAAACAAAAGCCCACAGTGAACTTGGGAGATCTTCCCAGGCCTGCGATCTTTAGCTGAAATAAAGTTTGACTAAATCTCACTCATTTCATTCTAATAATAACCTTCATTGCCCCAAATTCATTTTAAGTTTTGTTGGTCTCTCTTACTGGAGATTTGCCATAATGGATCCTGAGGGGTACTGTTAGGTAGAAATATTTTTCAGGGACAGTGATGAGTTTCTGTTACTAAATTAGAAAGAAGTATAAGAATCAATTTTTCATGAACTGGAAGATAAATTTTCATACTAGAGTGGATCAGAAGGTGCCAGTTGTAAGAGATATCACAGAAAGCACACATTCGTATCTCTTATCAATTCAAAGTAATTCAAGGGCAAACATATGTTCACTAGCTTCTTTAAAAATCAAAATTAGAAAGAAAAGTAAAGGTTGTAATACCTGAAAAAATACACTAGGTTTTAAAACTATTCATGGGGATATTAGATGACATGGCAACTAAGGGTTTGGATGCTATAGTCACATAGATGTTAGTCAAAATATAACACCTACCACTTGCTATGTTTTTAATCTTCAAAAACTATAAAGCCTACTTTCACTGAACTCACCTGCAAATGGACAGAACAGTAGTATTCATCATACAGGATTACTGCGAAAATGCAGGTAAAAATGTTCATAGCTCAGCAACTATTGTTTTTATTCCCACTTACATATCAGTACTGAATAGTGAAGACAAGTGTTATGGTTTGTGTCTAGATGTCCCCCCAAAGCCTCATGTGGTAAGAGATAGCTGGATCTAGAGTGTGTGGTTACTAAATTGATCCATTGATCGGTTTGACATGGTTCTGCTGGGATCGAGGATGTGAGACTGAGATTGGGGGTGGGAGTACTGCCCGCCCTAGAGACAGGTAGCCTAGATAAAAGATACAAGAAAAAGCTAATTTGGGGCTCGGGATTTAGCTCAGTGATTACAGTGCTTGCCTTGCAAGCACAAGGGCCTGAGTTTGATCCCCGGCACCACAAAAAAAAAAAAAAAAAAGCTAATTAGCTGTTTGTTTGCATTGCTTGCTTGCATTCCCCACCTACATTCCTTAGATTCCTCACTTTACTTTGCTGCCGGTCAGCCCTGCCTCTGCCATGCCGCCCTGCCTCGGACCCAGCAGACTATAGACTAAAACCTCTGCAGACTGTGAGCTAATAAACCTTTCTTCCCCTAACTTTAGGTGTCAGATATTCTGTCCCAACAATGAGAGAAAAATAACTAAAACAACAAGTATAAATATAAAAAGTTTGCTAACCATCAACTCAGGAAAAAACAAAACAAAACAAAACAAAACAAACTGCCATTCTCCTTAAATCTCAGATCTTACCTAGGCAGGACCTATTCATAAAAGGTTAATCCATCCCCATATGGTGTCTTTCTTAAAACTAATTTAAAGTAAATATTTAAATGGTTCAATTCTTCATATTAACTTTGAAAAATGAAGTGATCTCCCAAAGCTGGCATTCAATTTATAAAAATACACAAAGAAAATGTGTTTAAAATTAATATGCTAAGACCTCATTTTTACTTGCAGAATAGCTTGACAATTACTATTGTTTCTCAAGAAACATGATTATTCCCATGTTGCTCGTGCATTTAAAGAGATAAAATTGCCATAAAATCAGAGAACATCTTCATTCAAGGGTATGACGATAAAACATCTCTCCTGGGAGAGATGATTAAAACAGTGTCCCTGCCTGTACAACGGTGAGTTTTAATTTTAAGAAAATGATGCCCAAAACCTATATTTACTAAATGGAATAAAAGATAAGAAACTTCAGGGTTTTATTTGTCTAGAACAATATAAAAGAAATGAAAAGAAGAAAAAGAGGTCTCGCCAGTATTGTCATAGACTACTTATGGAGTGAGAAATGAAAATATCAACTAGAAAACTTAGCAAAACCAATTTGGATAGTTAAACAAAGCATGCCAAATCAGAATAGCTGTCTTGTGGTAGCCAGCATTCCTTATTTTGTTTTTGTAAATATGACAAATGGGAATGATAAATACTTGAAAATTTGGGACAGTTAAAAACAAGTTTTTAAAAACTACACACAATAACTGAATACCCTTACCATTAGGAACACTATTTCAGGCATTTCTCTGCACTCAGTCATTATGTAGATGTGTGCATGTAACTTTAAACAGAAAATACAGCATATGTGCTGTTTTGTGATCGGGGTCAGTTTTTAGTCACTGTAAACGTGTATTTAACTCAAAAAAGAAAGTTAATGTATAATTCTAAATGACAGGATAATATTCCATTGTGTTTATATTCTATAGTTTATTTGTAAATTTCCCAAGGAAATATGATTCGTATTCAGTGATTTGTTATTTAGAAATACTAGTTAAAGATCTGAATACCTCTTTGTATTTGTGTACTTCTCTGATTAGAAGATCTGCTATTGCTCTCTAAGGAGAAGAAAGAGTTGGTTAAAAAAATTATGATAATTAGATTCTTAAGCCAGTTTCAGTTTTATTGACTTTCAGTTGCTCCCTCAGTTTGCCTATTGATAAATTTGAGGGCGGTTTCTAAGGCTTTCTTTTGCAGCAAAATCTGGTTACATAAATAGATGGGCCTGATAATTAGCTTTAAAGAGATAAGTAACACAGTGAAGATGTGAAAACATAAATTCACCTTGTACAGTCATCTAAGAGACATTAGAGGAGCTGGATCATAATCTCATGACATATAATGCCAATTTAACGAAATATATTAGATCAAATTTTAGGTCCATTCTTTAAATGGAAAAAAACTGCCTAGACATGGAGAAACTCACGCCTAAGTTATGCAGACAGTTGTTGTCAAGGCCTTTGGCTAAGGCCAGATTTCAAATCTCCAAGTTTCAAGCCATCAATAAAACAGCTGAGTAAGGTGATGTCAGGAGTGTTAAATTAGGGACAGTTCTGTCATGTTTCAGAGAGATATGAGACAGCAATACAGGAAACGATTAGGGCCAAATAGAAAACATAAAGAGTAATCAAAGCAATAATCATGTGAATTGAATGTGTGAGTGGTGTTTCTTTTTCTGTGCAGCCCCTCCAGCATTTGTTATTGACTGATTTGTTGATAGTAGCCTTTCTTTCTGGGGTGAGGTGGAATCTCAGGGTTGTTTTAATTTGCATCTCTCGAAAGACCAGTGATATTGAACATTTTCCATATGTCTATCTGCTGTTTCTTCATCTGAGAAATGTCTATTCATTTCAGTTGCCCACTTTTGGATTGGGTCCTTAATTTTGGGGGGTCTGATTTTTTTTGAGTTCTTTAGATATTCGAGATGTTAGTCCTTTGTCAGACGAATAGCTGGCAAAATTTTTTTTCCCACTCTGTGGGTTGTCTCTTCTCTCTCTGTGGGTTGTCTCTTCTCTCTGTTGGGTTGTCTCTGTGGGTTGTCTCTTCTCTCTGTTAGTGGTTTCTTTGGCTGTGCAAAAACTTTTTTGTAAGATTAGATCCTAGTTGTTGAGTCTTTGTGATATTTCCTGGGCAGTTGGTGATTTGTTCCTAAAGTCTTTGCATACACTGTTGGTGGGAGTGTAGACTGATGTAACCACTATGGAAATCAGTGTGGCAATTCCTCAGGGAACTAGGACTAGAGGTTCCATTTGACCTAGCTATTCCCCTTCTTGGTATCTTCCCAAAAGAATTAAAAGCTTCAAATCATGGCGATACATGCACACCCATGTTTATGGTGGCATAGTTTGTAATAGCTAAATCCTGGAAACAGCCCAAATGCCCATCAACCGAGGAATGGATAAAGAAAATGTGATTTTTTTTATACAATGGAGTACTACTTTGCCTTAAAGAATGATAAGCTTGAGATACTTCTAGGTAAATGGATGCATCTTGAGACTATACTCTTAAGTGAAATAAGTTGGACACATGTGCTTAAATACCACATTGTTTCTGCGGTGTGAGAAATTGAAAGTGCAAATAAAGACTAAAATATATTATATTGGGAATGGGAAGAAAGTGTTTAAATGGGAAAAGGAACAATGGAGGGAGGGAAGGAACAGAGGGACAAGAGAAATAAGAAATGGAAGAAAAAAATGGAAACAAAGCTTTTGTGAATAAAGAGGGAGGAGAGCGTGAAGGGAGGTGAGGGGAATGGGAAAAAAAAGAAGCAACAAGATATATCATGTACAGGTACAAATCCCCAATGATGAATGTTATCACTATGTACATCTAAAATGTACCATTGAAATAAAATTTTTTAAAAAATGAAAGAAAAAAATGTATAGGTATATGGTAACCAATGCAAACCAGTGCCAGGTATAAATTTAGTTTTATAAATATTTCAAAATCATTTATTTATTTTACAGTAATGACGATCGAACCAGTAATACACAAAGGTGCATACCCAGAACTTTTATTTATTCATTTTTTTGTTTTGTTTTGTTTTGTTTTGAGACAAGGTCTCCATAAATCACTAAATTTCCCAGGCTAGGCTTTAACTTGTGATCCTCCCACTTCGGCCTCCCCGAGTGCTGAGGTTATAGGCATGCACCACCAGGCCCAGCCTCAAAACTGTACTATTTGAGAAAATACACACATGATGTCTGGGTCAGAGAAATATGCACTCGATATATTTCAAACACTAAACACGATCCTGCCTTTAGCTCTATATTTCAAACTATGTAAAGTATCTTAAAGATGTATTCATGAATGCAGATAAATGTTCATGAACAATTATACTTAAAAATGAAAACAATCTAAAGTATTATAACAGGTCATTGATTGAGTAAAATGCAGATGATGTTGCTCAGTTCAAGCTCAGCAACTCTAAAGATAAAAGAACTTTCCTTGAGGCCTTAGAAATTGCAATTTGGGAGACAGACTCAAGTAGCTCTAAATCATGCTAGCGAAGAAGTCAGGGACACTGAGATTTTACGGTAGCAAGCAGTGGGAATTTATGGCAAAGCAGTAAAACTCCTTTGCAGAAAACTTTCACTGGATGTTGAGAAAGCAAAGGGGCTACCAACAGGGACAGGAGACGGATAGAAGACAAAGAAAGCAATCTATGTACGTAGCATGAATATTCATAAAAGAGAGTCTGATAACTTCTGCCCTGCACTGGGAGACTCTGGATCGAGTGTAATATCTGTTCATTCCAGACGGCTCCATTTAAAGGTAAAGGGAACCAAAGTTCTCTGTCCCAGATGGCAGTTTGAGACGTGTGTGAATCCCGCTTCCTTCACGGTTCCCAGACTCCACTTTGAAACTCCAGGTTGAAAAGCTCTTTCAATCTTGCTTTCATATGATTTACCTTTTATTTCCCCAAAACCAATTGCTATACCCCATTAAACAGAAAGACATCAAACTATTTAACAGGATTAGTGAATATTTAACAATAAGAAGATTTTTAAAGTTCTCAGAATTACAAATTCAATTCTACGAAACATAACTATACCCAAATAAAGCATTTCTGCACACAGAAAAGTTGTGCTTCTTTGATGCTATTTTTATTATTTTCTCTATTTCCCAAATTTCTAAAATGTAATTATGATGGAATATCAAAAAGAAAAAAAAAAAAAACAATATTTTCTCTTCCATTGTCAGGAGTGATCACTGGGGAGTGAAATTATTTTCTCTAATACAGACACTCTACACTAAATTTAACATCACTTGATCTCGGTTAATATATCTAAACTTAAGTGTTTTCAACTCTGAGTAAGAATGAAAGACATTGTCAATTTTAGCCTACTCCTCTAGCCATGGATAATGAATATTTCATAAAACGCTCCTTTTCTGATATCCTTCTGTGTAGCAATGACTTTAAACAGAATTTTTTAATGTAAAGTGGATGCCCACATCTTTAAAAATATTATCACCAATGAGACTATTAAAAGTAGGTGAAAATGGTCTATTCACACCTAAGTTCTCTAACCAACATAGTCTCAAAACACAAGTACTTCCAGGTTATTTCATTCTGCTAAACGAATCCTTACCAAATGTCCTCCCCTGATCATCCCTTGTATTTCTTCTCATTATCACGAAGGGTAGGAGTTCCATGAGAACAACATGAATCAGAATTACAGGTATTTCCTGAATACAAAGTATTGTTTGGGTTTGCCACAGTATTGTATCTTTAGATCAACAATATTACAGAGTGTATCCTTATATTGTCTGTTAATCAGATTTTTACTTATGATTCAATTTTATTTATTATGCTAACTAAGCTTGATAGTTTTCTCTTAGTGGAATACATTCCAATTTAGATGAACATCACTCAAGTGACAATAATGGTTAGGAGTTAGAACACAGTTCTCATCACTCTCCCTACTCTACATTTTTATCTTCTACAAGTATCGTACCTAAATAATGTTGGTAAATAAGCATGCTGAAACAGGAAGCCCTCATAATCTGCAGCTTCACAAACAGGCTAAAGAAACTCTTCGTTCATTATGTAAGTGATATTTACTGCTAATTCCATACTAATAGAAGACATATTGAAATGAATTAAGGATTGACATATATTGAAGACTTTAAGGTCACTAACATATGAACATAACACAAGTATAGTAAGAGATCTAGACATTATCTCAACATCCTGGTGCAATGGGAAGTCAAGGTGTGTTTGCTGAAAATATAAAGGAGAAAAAAATATTTTATCCTAAAATAGTATGCATTTCCAGGTAGAATTATTTGGGAGTGGTTCAACTTTGAAACTACTAAACCCATCATCCCTACTGATTCACAAAATTGCCAATATGTACAACAGAAGACAGCTCTAGGAGTGATTAAAAGAACAAAGAAATTGATTTCAAGGCTTCCAAAAAGAAAATTTCTTCAACTCAGAACTGCAATAAAATGCAAGAAATGAACTCAACAATACGACAGTCTGAAGTCAGTAGTGGGAAGTTAACCAGTTATATTTGTACATCTTAATTTATAAAATCTTACAACGATATTGACAAACCTGCTTTGACAGTTGTGGTCTATATTCCTTCTTCTTGAATATGAAGGAATTCGTGACTAATGCAGCTATTAAATCGAGTCATTTCCAGTGAAAACTTAGAAAAAATAATGAAACATCTGCACGTGGGAGTGCACGTTTGTGTGTCCAGGCGCATGTACATGTGTGCGTGGGTTACATACACACGACTTTGTAGCTTTGAGCTACCATGTAATGAGTTTGACATCCTTCAAGCTGCCAGCTGGAAAGGCCATTCAAGGCCTGTGTGGATGTAAATACGTGCAGAGGACCCCAGTTGACGCAGCCCCTGACAGTTCAAATCCTCCCTGTCCAGGCATCAGGAAGGCCAGAGGGTAGATGAGCCTTTAAATGATTACAGACTGCTGCTTTTGACACATTCCACTGGAAGCCACGTGAAGCAGAAGTCACCATGACCATAAGGTAGATCTACAGGCAAAGTAACTTTGCTTTCCCTAACTTTGGTTTCATTAAACTTGATGTGTAACTGAATCGGGGTGGTTTGTAAAATGAATTCGATGTTTGAATTTGTACTTTCAAGAAATATCCCCATCAGATTAAGGACTATTTTTTTTTTTAGGACTATTTTTTTGAAAAGTGAATTTCTACTTTTGTGTGTACATAAGATGCTAGAATTTATTACTCAGCTCAATATAAATTCACAAAAGACAAAAAGCCTGAGATCTTAGCAATCTTGACTTTGAAAGGGTCTCAGAGCCTTTAGTTCCTGTATCTAATCTGATATTTGTTGTGAATGAGACACAGTGTGCTCCTGGCATCAGGGGAAAAAAAAAAAAACACTACAGAGGGCCTCTTTGCTTCCTCTATTTGAACATCAGTGGACACATGAGCTATCTGAGATTTTCTCACGAAAAATACACTAATGGCTTGGCTTTTCCACCAGTTTTATCATCAAAATACTTTCTGGGAGGCTGAGGCAAGAGGATCACAAGTTTCAGCCTAGCCCGGGCTACTTAGCAATTAGTGTGACTCTATTCAAAGTAAAAAATAAAAGGCTGGGAATATAGCTCATTGTGAAGGCCCTGGGCTCAACCTCCAGTATAATCAATCCATACCTCTAAATTATATTAAATGCAAAACTTACAGTTATACATGATATTTTGCTTTAAGTATTTCAGAGATATATGATATATGATCGTTACCTATTAAAATTATTTCCATTGATTCAATCACTGGAGAAGTAATAAGAGTAATTGCTCAGAAACGCACCACATGCGAGACACACCTGGGGTAAAGGGCGAATAGACTCCAGGTCTTCTACTTCTCTCCCAGTTCAGTACACCTTGCCTGAGTGCCAACCTTCTTATAGATGGCTGACCATGAATACTGGGTCTGGGGCTAACAATCAAATTCCTGTTTTTTACTGCCACAATCCTTGCCACTCATACTGTTCATCTATTGTCTTTTGCTTCCCCACATTTTCCCCAGTGCCCAAGTTTTCTTCAAGTTGTCAAAAAACTTCTACAGCCAAATTCTTAAACTACATCCTGAACATTGTCCCACCTAACCTGGCCTAGTCAATGTTTCTCAAACAGATCTTTTTCATTGATTCCTTTGGAAATGTCACACAAAAATTGTCCTCAAAATATATTCAAAGACTTCCTGTACTCCTTAATTAAACAGGATGAGTCAGTGTAAACGTTCATCTCTATGAACTTCTAAACCAGTGGGTTCCATAGAATCATACAATTCACCTGTCTGGTTGTACGTGAGAAAATGTCCTAAGAATCTTACCTAAAACTATGAGTAATCCACCAGCATATGTTCTCTTGGTACTGTAACTGCACTAGACAAAGCCAAAGATAATTTTGGTAATTATTTTCTGCAAATAATTTTTTCTGAGGCAGCTACGTGCTATGCTGCCAGAACTCTGCTATGCATTGCTAAGGGTACGGAAGGAGAGTAAACTACAGTCTTGTGCTCAAATCACAGCTGTGTAACTGTGAAAATCCAGTCAAAGCCACAGGAAAATATGCATGCAATATCAGTACAGGATACATGATGAACTATAATTATAATGATTAGCACTATTGAGTTTCTGTTGAACTAATCATGTTGCTTTTGTGACTTCACAACCTCCTAAGAGCCTGGCAAGGTAGTAATTGTTATCTGTGTTTTATAAAGTTAAAAATTGAGATCCAGAGTCTCAGACCAAGATCATGCAACTAGCAAAGTGGCATAACCGGATATATTACTTCCCAGCTGATGCTATTTCTAATAAGTCAGTGAATTAATTTTTCAATTTATATTGATATGTTTTAGACCATCTCAGTAACAAAGTAGTGGCCCCAACTGCAGAGGCTGCAGTGAGGCAGAGGACTAGATAGCAATAATTTTTAAAGACACATAGAAAATTCTGATGGACAATCAAGGTGAAGATTCACAGCACTATACCTTAGCCAGCGTATGGCCCTGATTCTAAAAGGTGATTATTTTCAGCAAAAAGAGTACTTAGAAGGTGGGATTTTAAAGCAAGTGAATTGGAATGAGATGATTTGCTCCTAAGATGGATTTTGTAATCCATGAAAATTTAACTTTCACTGAAGCTTTGCCAAAGCTACCCAGTGAGTTACATCATTTTTCATCAGACTATATTATGCAAAAGAAAGATGCATGTAGTGGATAATAGTAGCACAGTTATAGTAGACATTTCAGCTTACTACACTTTATATGTATCTTATTTGAGCATTGCACAGGTGGATGAGGGGTAGGGAAGGCATTTCATTTGCCATTTGGAAACCGAGGCCTAGAGTGATTCAGTGACTGACTGAGGGTCACACAAGTATCTAGTGAGGTTGCCCAGGGCTCATTCATTATCCCCAACTCTGACCTGGTTACTTCACACTGTTGCACATTGTAGACACTGAGTCTTCTCAGAAAACCGACGTGTATAATCAGTAATTTGAGGAACTACTTATTGAACAAGGCAAAGGGTAGAAATATATTTAAATTAATCACTTTCCTGAGAGACATTGCAGAAGCTTGCAGAGCAGGTGCAACTCAGCTCATACTTTCCTAAATGTCCCAGAATGAATTATCCAGATTCTAACACTTACGTCCAAGAACTTATGGTAAGAGGTACGTGAACATATTTCTACCCGAGCTACTGGTTCAGAATTTTACTAGATATTTTTTCCCAGAAGTAACACACACTCACTCTTTAGGCTCCATCAGGTGGAAAGAAACATCAGGAAAATTCATCTCAGTAAAGGGAGAACATCCAATTGACTTGTCGATTTCCACAAAATTGTACTTTCTGAACTATGTTTTCAACACATCATTTTAGGATTGAAATAAATAGGAATTAAAGAGAGATTCTACACAGATGCTTACAAAGCAGATAGAAGAGGTGAAATGCGGACCTGATGGTGCAGTTTTGAACGGCAGATGCTGGCTCCTGAGCTGAGTTCTCTGGTGTAATTCCTAGAGTAATGGGATCTTCTGCGATGGAGAGAAAAATGCTGCCGTGAATCACCACTTCATAATAATGGGACAGTGCATAATTAGTCGGGTGTGAGAGTTAGTCTTAATCTGTGTGAAGTAGAAAAGAGAAAGAAAAATGTATTATTGTTCATTTTTCTATTTTTTGCATCTCTATCACTTTTTTTTTTAATTTTCACATTTTTATTAGTACCTGTTTGCAGTATGTAAGAATTACATTCATTGTGGAAAATTGGTGCATGTACATAACACATCTCAATTCTTTCCTTTTCCCCTTCCACTCTACCCTTATTTTAATTTTAATTTTTTTTCTTCTTTGCTGGCTTCAGATTTATTTATAAATTTTGTCGAGTAATTATCATAAACACAGATTAACAGCCAGACTAACAGGCCAAAAAACATACAAAACATATATGACAATTATATTAAATCAAGCTACATTTTAATACATTGGCCATGCTGAATTACAATAACTTTTTCATCTGTCTCTCTTACTGTTGGATGTTCTATTGGATATCTATAGAATTCATATCATCTTCCCTCTACTATCTCCTACAGAATTCTCAGCTAATGATTTCTCCTGTTCAAAAAAATTTAAATCCGAACAGGGACAAGCATGGAAAATGTTAATACAGTTGCCACATGAATTTCAGGTAATGAGAAGATGGCCAGAATCATGCTTTTATCAAATGCTAAGTGACCAGACAGATTTCAGTCTCTCAGTGCTAAGCAGTGAGCACGGACATTCCCAGATTCATGTGCTTCCTAAGCATTCACTGCTTTTGATCTCTACTGCATGTAGATACTATCCATCCCTGCAAATTGTCATGTACCATGATGTATGATAAGCTGTGTAACAAACAGTCCTTTCTTCAACATGATGAAGAGATCAGGAAGTGAGATATAAGACAGGCGAACATATTTATACTTTCCTCTAGAACATAAAACAGGTTTATTTACTCACAGAGAGGAAAACTGTGATTTACAGTGTGCAATTGCTGATTCTCAGAGATTCTTTCAAAGAGGCACTCTCCAATTGAAAGCAGAAAGCTCATTTTAATTTTTTATAATTTTCTGCTTCCGTCTTGAAAGAAATCATTCAGCCTTTTCTTCCAAGAATCTTTCCATCATTTCAACAGCAGACACTGTCAGAGGAAATTTAAGATTAAGTAAAGGAGAAAACCTCGCAAATAAATCATCAAACAACCTATTTTATGACATTTATCATCACCTTATTCTTCTGTTTTTCCTCTGCACTCATATCTGTGCACAAAGATCATTGTTTTTGGTTCACACTAGCTAAATGTCAAAGAAGCAAGACTTGTTAAAGAAAAACATTCTGATCTGGGAATTCTCCTTAAGAAGGAGTCTATGTCACTTGGTTTCCTTGATTAATCCTGACTCTCTTTACTCATTTGGACCCACTCAGACCTAATAATCTAACCCAAAGGGCTGCCATCTCAAAAATCTGAGGATAATCATGTGAAATTGGTGGGATCGCAGAAATCTGAGGAGCACATGTGCTTCTATGAATATTGCTGCTCCTAGCCACAGCTTATCGTTGAAGGAATTAAAGTGTGATATTGCCAGATTTTTTCCCCTTTTTAAAAGTAAGCTTAAATTCCCAACATGTGACCAATCTCATTCTGCAAACATTGGTAAATAATTTTAAAAACATTAAAAAGCATATGAGAGCCAAGTGAAATATTTTTGGTATAAATAGGTTCAAAGGCTCCTAGTTTCTGATTTAAGTGAGTATGAGCACCTTAGAAATGAGCGTATGACTGCTGCTTCCTTCTTTACCACTGTGTGGGCACATCTTAGACCTTCAGTAACGAATGACTCTCTTGACAGCTGGTATTCCAGAAAAGCTGAAAGACATTACAGCTGCTAATGTCAGAAATATAAAACACAGTTACTGTGGCTCAAAATGAGTAGATCTTAACTGTGGGCCATTTGGACCTTCAGGAGGATAACTGGCAATATGTGGGCAATTCTTGTTTGTGGGTACTTGGTACCATTGACTATTAGCATCTAGTAAATAGAAACCAAGGATACTTCTAAACATCCTGAGATGTGCAAGGCAGCCATCTGTAATGAAACATCATCAGGCCCAGGGTGCCAGTAGTGCAGAGAAGGGAAAAAAGTTTAGATACCATCTTTGCATAAAGAGTCAGTTAGGGTCAGTCTACCTTTGCAATTGAAGATTGGAGTACGGTCAGGAAGATATACTTTCCTAAACTCTGTGATTAAGGCGTGTCCATCTCCATGTCCCCATCACACACATGTAGGAATTGGCTGCCCAGGTTGAGACTGCAAAGAGCACAGAAACAATTGAATTTTCAGGAGTGGTTGTCCATAAAGAAGTTGAAGATATCAGACAGGGGAACATTCGAAATATAAGAAGTCCAAGCATTGTGAGAATAAAAGTAATTCAACTTTTCATTCTATTTTCAAAGGATTTATAAAGCAGTTTTAGGTTGACAGGAAAATTGAGAGAAAGGTAGGAAGACATCCCACATCCCTCCAGCCTCCACACATGGCTAGTCTCCCCCATTAGCAGCATTCCTCACCATAGTGATATATTTTTATTAAGGATTTTGAGTATAGACCAATGAAGTATAAATTCAGAATTCTACAGAGGAAGAAAATCCATTAGTGTTTATTTTATAATTTTCAATTTGTATAATTTTGGTTCAACTACTTCACTTTTTGCACTATAGTCTAGAATAGGAACTGACTAAACCATGTACCAAATAAACCTGATGTCTTTATTAGAAAGATAATTTTATTAGAACTATACATATACTCACTTATTTATTAATTGTTCAGGGCTGCTTTCACACCAAAACAGAACAACTGAAGAGTTGCAGCAGAGAAAATATAATCTAAAAAGTCTCAATAGTTTGTTATCTAGCCCTTTGCAGATGGGGAAAACCATTTCTAACTCCGCTGCAGAACAAATACTTTTTTTTTTTTTTTTTTTTGCTTTCTTTGCTTTTTTGATACTGGGTATCAAACCCAGAGACATGTGCATTGTAAGCACATTCTCTACCACTGAGTTATATCCCCAGCAATAAATCTGAAAATGTGATTCCCAGACAAGAAATATCAGCATCCCTTGGGAACTTGTTAGGCAAATTTGAGAGCTCACACCAGACTAACAAAATTAGAAAATCAGAGGTGTAGACAGTAATGCCTGTTTGAACCAGCTCTGCCAGAAATTTTGATGCCTATGAGAGCTTGAGAACCACTGATCCTGGGAAGCACTGTACTTTCAAAGCCCTTGAGGAGCGTTATTTAAAATGCTGATGTGAGGCTTGAGCCAGCGGGTCTGTAGGCTCCCGGGCTGCAGATCCAAGGACCAATGGAATAGGTTAAAAGATGCAGAAACAACTCCAAACACATTCAAATACCTCATCTTCAACAAAAGAGCCAAACACCCTCACTGGAAGAAAGATAGCCTCTTTAACAAATGGTGCTGGAAAAATTGGCTGGCCACATGCTGAAAACTAAAACTAGATACATGTCTCTCACTGTGTACTAAGCTAAAACCGAAGTGGATCAAAGATCTAAACATTAAAACAGAAACACTAAATCTACTGGAGAATAGACTAGGAAGAACTCTCGAAGACATAGGGGTAGAAAAAAAAAATTTATGAGCAGAATCCGGACTGCACAGGAAACAATACAAAGAATCAGTGCTTGGGACCAGATTCTACTAAAAGGCTTTTGCACAGCAAAAAAAATCACCAATAGAGTAGGGCAACAACCCACAGACTGGGAAAAAAAACTTTTGCCAGCTGTCCCTCAGATAAAGGTCTAACATCTAGAATATATAAAGAACTCAAAAAGATCAAACCCCCCAAATTTAAAGACCCAATCCAAAAATGGGCATCTGAAATGAATAAACATTTTTCAGATGAAGAAATAAAAACAGCAAATAAATATTTGAAAAAGTGTTCAATATCATTAGTCATTCAAAAGATGCAAATCAAAACAATGCTAAGATTCTATCTCACTCCAGAAAGAACAGCTATTATCAAGAAATCAACCAATAACAAGTGCTGGCAGGGCTGTGGGGAAAAAGGAACCCTCCTGCACTGTTGGTGGGAATGTAGACTGGTCCAACCACTGTGGAAGTCAATGTGGAGATTCCTCAGAAAACTATGACTAGACGTTCCATTTGACCCAGCTATTCCTCTGCTTGTTATCTTCCCAGAAGATTAAAACCATCATACCACAGTGATATATGCACAACCATCTTCGTAGCAACACAATTTGTAATAGCTAAGTCTTGGAAACAACCTAAATGCCCAACAACTAATGAATGGCTAAAGAAGATATGGTTTTTCTACACAATAGAGTACTACTCTGACATAAAGAAGGATAAACTAGAGACATTTGTAGGTAAATCTATGCATTTTGAGAACATACTCTTAAGTGAAATAAATCAGATACTCATGAGTATACATCGAATTGTTTCTCTGATATGAGAAACCATATGTGTAAATAAGGACAAAGGGGTATAATAGAGATTATGTAAAAAATAAAATGATAGTATTCAAAAAGAGGAGAACTTGATAGGGAGAAGGGGTAAAAGAAGAAAGAAAAAGAAAAGAAAAAAGAAAGGAAAAAATGGAAAAATGTAAATAAACCTGTTGCAAATAGGGAAGGGTGGGGAATGGAAGGGAGTGGAGATGAAGGGGGGAAACCAAGATACATCATGTACAGGTATAAAATAATCATGTTCAGTATGATCATTATGTATACAATGTACCAATACATCTTCTTGGTAAAAAAAAAAAATAAAATAAAATAAAACAAAATAAAATAAAATAAAATAAAATGCAGATGTAGAATTCTACCTCTGGAAATCCGGAGTTCTGGGGGGCTTGCTGACCCTTCAGATACTCAGGGTGGTTCCTTGAGTTCTCTCAGTAGAGAATTGAGGCACACACCTGCTTGTAGACTCAGGACTGTGGCTCCTGTCTGCACCTGTCACCTGAACAAACATGACAGGCAGAAAACATCAACTCATGGACTGGACTCTTCATTTTTATAAGTGAAAATGAAAGTACAAGTCTGGTACATGGCTCTTTCCCCAAAAGTGGTCTGGAAACTCTCATAGTATGTATAGTTCTATTGGACAAAGGAAATGGGATATTTCTTTTGTACTATTTCTTTATGTTCGGCCTGTATTAGGCAGAAGGGCATTTTGTAAATGGAAAGAAATTGTTTTCCCTGATTCTTGGAGATAGTCTACTAATGGAAACAAGCAAGAAAGAAGCCTTAGTTTAATTGTCCATTGGCCTTTGGTAGATACGTATTTGGAATTGCCGTGTCCTCTATTAGTTTTCTCTGAAGTATACTATGCCTGGTACCAATACAGTCCCTCAATAGTTGTTTACATTAATTTTCTGTATGATATGTCTTTTTTCATCTATTTACTGTCAAACTAGGTCAGCATCTTTAATAAGTTTTTATAGGCAATATCCCGTTGGGTTCTATTTCTTCTTTAAATTAATTCCATAAATTTCTGTCTTTTAATTGTTGTATTTACACTGTTTATATTTAAAGTAAATATGACATATTAGGGTTAAGAGTTCCATTACTTTTATAAATAGTTTACTCTGTTTCTTAATCTCCCTTAACTTTTCTGTGAGTTAATTGTACCCTTATAAAATTTCATTTTCATTTATAGTTTTTGAGCATACTAAAAGCCTAGTCTTCTTAATAGTTGATCTAGGTATGACTCTATATCTGTTGACCTACATATGACACTACAAAGCCTATTGGTACAATCAATATTTTACCACTTAAGTTGAAGTGTAAATTTCTTCTCATTATTCCTACTGTTTAAATATAATTTCCCTAAGTGTTTCCTCAGCATGCAGTTAGAACCTTAGCTAATGTTATTGTAATACTTTTTTTGACCATCAAATATGAGTTAAGAAAATCATGATGGAAAGAATATTTTCTCATCTCTATTTTTATTTTTGTTCTATGTTTATTTCCTTTCTAAAATTTTAGTCTTTATCATTTCCTGTGTGTTTGGAGAATTTTAGCCATTTCTTAAGATTATGTCTCCTACTAATAAAATTTGTTGTTTTACCTCTATCTCACAATGTCTTTATTTCCAGTTTGTTTTTTT